>JAXGGA010006972.1:0-65855 GCA_038373865.1 Uloborus plumipes
CTGCTTTAACGTTGTATTTTACTTTACATTCATTGCACAAAGGTATTAATATACTTAATTAAATAGTTCTTTTAAAGCGCATTAATTTAAAGTAATATCATCGTAGGTTTCTCTCTTTTTTTTTTTTCAAAAATGGCCTTCTTTTAATCGTAAAAAGTAACAGAAATTTACAAAAAAAAAATATCTAAAACGAAATTTAAAAGGAAATGTATTGTGCTCTCTGTCTCTTGACACTTTATTCAACTTTTTGTCTCTTTACAGCATTCAGTTTTCCGATTAAAAATTTTAAAATCATTTAAGACTTTTTTCTTACCGCTGAATAAGCACTGCTGGCATTTTATTGTTGGTTTACATTTCTTCCAAAACTTACATGTATGACATAATTGACTATAGAAATGCTTAGAGTAACAAAAATTTTGACTCCTACATCTTGAAATCTTATAGTGTTTTCTACCTCCCTATACTTCTTTGTATGGAAATGGGTGACCGGTGCAAAAGATATGGACTGGCCGGAAGGCGAACTTCTTCCCGTTATTCGACGGACCCCCGCGAAGCTATGAATAAAAATATTCACTTCACTTCACAATCGTATTTACGAATTATGAGTGAAAGGTTCTCAATACTAGATTTTTTCTGAGGATCTAGCTCACGTGGGCGGTAAATAAATCTAAAGCTGGTTTTCATTGGTATTCAGAAATCCGAAATAAGACTTTCGCATAGACTGTATAAACTGCGCTCACTTCCATCAAATGTTTCAATTATATGAAAACTAGTTGACCCGGCAAACGTTGTTTTGCCATATAAATAATTTCCTAGTAATTTCTAGTGTAGACAAAAAATAGCTTACTTATTGTAAGTATGTATGTATGTATGGTAGAATGTGTATATTGTATGTATGTAAGAATGTGGTATATGCGTGAAATAAGCATGGAGCGCTGTGAACGATGAGGGAATATAAAAATAACAAAAGGCAAACATTATTTTTAAGTTATTATAATTTATTCCTTAAAATTGTATATCATTAATTAAACAATTACGACAGTAACACTATTAAACAATATCAATCTCTTAATGCTATAGCGTGAACAATATTTTTTGTTAGTCCATCTTTAGCTAACACAAACGAACTGGATGGTTTACCCACTCGAGAGCATGCCACGTATAATTGTCCGTGTGAAAAACATGGTGTTCTCAAATCTAAGCCACAAACAGACATCGTTTGACCTTGGGATTTGTTGATAGTCATTGCAAATGCCAATCTAATCGGAAACTGAATACGTTTGAATTGAATTGGCACATCTGTAGGTATAATAGGAATCCGTGGTATGAGTATATTTTCACCTCTGAACTTGCCATTTGAAATCCTGGCTTCGATCACGTTTTTCATTAATTTTTGAATGACTAATCGCGTACCGTTGCACAGCCGGGGCGGGTTCAAATTACGAAGCAAGATAATTGGAGATCCAACCTTTATTTTTTAAAAATTTGTGTCACTTTAATGGTCGTTTATATCCCCCCCCCCCTCTCGCACTGAAAAAAAATTTTACACAGCAGATTTTGCCTAATAACTCAACACTCATGGTGTTTGATACATTTTATTTGTTTGTAATGATGTTTTTTGGTCACAACCAATATGAAAATCACAAAAAATAGTTACTTTAATTTTTAACATATATTTATCTTCTTCAGAATTTTTGACTTTTAATTTTACCTTGAATTTGACGTAAATGCAAGGTATAAAATACAGAATTTTATAAAGGTACAAAAATTAACATAATACTAGCTGCGTAGCCCGGCGTTGCACGGGCTGTAATGTAGTGAAGGCAGTTTGAGAAAACTACTCGCCACCAAGGCAGCTCGCCTTTAAAGAAATTAGGAAAGTTTAAACAGTTTACTCGCCGTCAAGGCGGCTCGCCTTTACAGTAACGAGGAAAATTTCAATTCACTACTCGCCGCCAAGGCGGCTCGCCTTTAAAGTACCAAGGAAAAGTTTAATAAACTACTCCCCGCTAAAGCGGCTCGCTAAAAAGCTTTCCTGCATCAAAGAATCAATCGAATTATTTGCACATGCTTCCTCAAAAATAAAGACGATGTCAAGTAGCGCATACTTAGCACTCTCCCTAAATTACAAATAAAATTCCTTTCCAAAAACAATTATTTCCAAACCGCTTTCTTCCGGTAAAATTAATTGCAAAATTTTAAACGAAAAAGTTCTTTTAATATTTGGATCGAAGCCAGAAAAAGTCCCTTCTAAAAACAGCAATTGCAATTTTATTTAAAAACACATTTTCAAAATGGTACCTGAGAAAAATATGTCATTAATAATTAGAATAAAAACAATTGTTAGAACTTTGTTATAACACGTATTCAAAATGACAATGAAAAAAATAACTCTTTCATTTTAAAAAGTTCAACTTAATTAACGTTTTAATTCAAAATCGCAACGGAAAGAAATAAATATCTTGGAATTTTAAATAGTTCAATAATTTAATTAACGTTTTAATTCAAAATGGCAACGGTAAGAAAAAATGTCTTGGAAGTTTAATCATTAATTAGGCTTAATCGCTTTAAATTTGACTACTTATTAATTAAACATTCGCTTTAAATTTGACTACTTATGGATCGCAGCCAGAAAAAGTCCCTTCTAAAAACAGCAATTGCAATTTTATTTAAAAACACATTTTCAAAATGGTACCTGAGAAAAAATATGTCATTAATAATTAGAATAAAAACAATTGTTAGAACTTTGTTTAAACACGTATTTAAAATGACAATGAAAAAAAATAACACTCTTTCATTTTAAAAAGTTCAATTTAATTAACGTTTTAATTTAGGGCCGAATTCAAGTGAAACACCATTGCAGTCGCTTCGAGGCGATCGCATATTGCAACCGCTACTGTAAGTCGAATTCAAGTGAATTCGTTTCACTTGAATCCAAATTTTGGAATTTGCGATTGCATTGGTGAGTTGCGATCGTCCGTGTTTCACTTGAATTCCTGCCTTAAAATCGCAACGGAAAGAAATAAATATCTTGGAATTTTAAATAGTTCAATAATTTAATTAACGTTTTAATTCAAAATGGCAACGGTAAGAAAAAATGTCTTGGAAGTTTAATCATTAATTAGGCTTAATCGCTTTAAATTTGACTACTTATTAATTGATATCTTCGCTAATTAAAATCGTATAATTATATAGATTGAAACTAATGAAGCCTGAAAAATTACCTATCTATCGGTACCTGGTTCGACTTTCAGTTCATTGGCGTTCAGGAGAAAGAAGCGTGACATAGAAAGATAGTTAGAAAGAAAGATACTCAGTTTTTAATATAAGTAGACTAGCTGCGTGGCCCGGCGTTGCACGGGCTGTAATGTAGTGAAGGCAGTTTGAGAAAACTACTCGCCACCAAGGCGGCTCGCCTTCAAAGTAATGAGAAAAGTTTAAACAGTTTACTCGCCGTCAAGGCGGCTCGCCTTTACAGTAGCGAGGAAAGTTTCAATAAACTACTCGCCGCCAAGGCGGCTCGCCTTTACAGTACCAAGGAAAAGTTTAATAAACTACTCCCCGCTAAAGCGGCTCGATAAAAAGCTTTCCTGCATCAAAAAATCAATCGAATTATTTGCACATGCTTCCTCAAAAATAAAGACGATGTCAAGTAGCGCATACTTAGCACTCTCCCTAAATAACAAATAAAATTCCGTTCCAAAAACAATTATATCCAAACCGCTTTCTTCCTGTAAAATTAATTGCAAAATTCTAAATGAAAAAGTTCTTTTAATATTTGGATCGCAGCCAAAAAAAAGTCCCTTCTAAAAACAGCAATTGCAATTTTATTTAAAAACACATTTTCAAAATGGTACCAGAGAAAAAATGTCATTAATAATTAGAATTAAAACAATTGTTAGAACTGTGTTATAACACGTATTCAAAATGACAATGGAAAAAAATAACTCTTTCATTTTAAAAAGTTCAATTTAATTAACGTTTTAATTTAAAATCGCAACGGAAAGAAATAAATATCTTGGAATTTTAAATAGTTCAATAATTTAATTAACGTTTTAATTCAAAATGGCAACGGTAGGAAATAAATATCTTGGAATTTTAAACAGTTCAATAATTTAATTAACGTTTTTATTCAAATGGCAACGGTAAGAAATAAATGTCTTGGACGTTTAATCATTTATTAGGCTTAATCGCTTTAAACTTGACCACTTATTAATTGATATCTTCGCTAATTAAAATCGTATAATTACATAAATTGAAACTAATGATGCCTGAAAAATTACCTATCTATCGGTACCTGGCTCGACTTTCAATTCATTGGCGTTCAGGAGAAAGAAGCGTGACATAGAAAGATAGTTAGAAAGAAAGATACTCAGTTTTTAATATAAGTAGATAATTGATAATGTATATAATTTTTGAAAAAATAATATAAGTGCCGCAAATCAAAAACCATTTATTGCCACAATCGATTCAAAGCCCCCAAAAATGGCGCAAACGTCCATAAGAAAATTCTACAGCATCGAAGGACCCCATTGCCAATTTTAACAAAGATCCGACCAAAACTGTCATTTTGTACTATAAAAAAATATGGGGTAGATCCCCATGAAGGGATGTACCTGCATAAGGACATTACAATCATTAAAATCATTCAAAAAAAAAAAACATGCAGCTGTTCGAAAAAATCCTTGCGGGCCTGGATTCGATCTCATTCCATCAGGAACTTCAACCTGACGCGCAAAACCACTTGACCATCGGGTCGCTCATTGAAGTAAGGATTTACGATAACACATATTGTTTTAGTTCAGTAGATCAGATGTTATGTGCGAACAAAAAAAATTTATGGGTGGACTACCCCTAACATTTAGGGGGATGAAAAATAGATGTTGGCCGATTCTCATAGATACTGGATAAGCACAAAAAATTTCATCAAAATCGGTCAAGCCGTTTCGGAGGAGTATGGCAACGAAAACTGTGACACGAGAATTTTATATATTAGATTTGATGGCGAGAAACTACGAAAATAAAATTCTTAATGTCTCTCACACAATGTTAAGAATAGTGTGATAAAACTTACAAAAAGTATGAAATTTACATCTTTTGCAGCTACTTCCGATATTTTTTACCCTGGTTAAAGCAAGATGAGACCTTTTTGTCACATGTTATATTTGTTTATATATTTATTTATTCATTTTTTTTCAAGCTAGCACAAAACGATAGTGGAAGTTTAGAAATGCCCAACATTTTCCATACATTTTGGTTATTTTGGAATGTTTTTTTTTAGTATACTTTCCCGTTAAAATAAAAGAAAGACAAAAAAAAAAGCATACAAAATTCCTCTTATGCATTTTCAAAATATCTTGACAAAAATTTAAAACTGGAAAGTAGGATTTCGAGATTGAGAAAAATGTGTGTCTGCGTTGTAAAATTAGCAATATTACAGTCTAGTACTGTAAAATGAGCAATTTGGCAGTTTATTACGGTAAAATTAACAGTTTTTACAGTTTATTACTATAAAATTAGCTGTATTATACACTAAAACATCAGTTTAATACTGGCAGCAGAGGTTCTAGTTTAAAATTATAAAATGCACGGTAATAAACTGTAAAATTAGCAATTATACAGTTTAGTACTGTAAAATGAGCAATTTGGCAGTCTATTACTGAAAAAGAAGCAGTTTTTACAGTTTATTAATATAAAATTTGCTGTAGTACACTGTAAGAACAATATATTTTTAGTGTTGTAGACGCATCAAACTTTTAATTAAACACGTGGCAAAACCAGAGTAATGCCGAGATTATACTTCCTGTTCACATCACTTTCTTTTCGATCGTTTTTGACGCCATTAACTTTAATAGAATCATTTACCACATTAATAATTTCCATTAAGCAGTGGGCCACCCTAACGGATCCCCATCGAAGTAAGCCTAAAGGTAAACAACAATCTGTGACAGGTAATTAAATCTCTATGACCTGCATCTTCTCCGACCTACTTACAATTATAAGACTACGGGCTGGACTGCTCTTGATTGTTATTAAATTATTATCGACTATAGATAATGTCAATCAAATCATTTGGGAAAAAGTGCTTGATGTTTGTTCGTAATACCATTTTAAATAAGGGTGCATACTCTGTAAAAAAAATAATTTTGTTTTTACACTATAATGCAGATAATTTTATAGTAATTAACTGTACAAATTTCTATTTTATACAGAAATAAACTGTAAAATTGCTATTTTTACAGTAGTAAACAGTCATATTGCTTTATTTTACAGTAATAAACTGTAAAATTGCTAATTTAACAGTTTATTACCGTGCATTTTACAGTTTTAAATTGGAACCTTTGCTGACAGTATTGTACTGTCGTTTTTACAGTATAATACAGGAAAATTTTACGGCAATAAACTGTAAAATTGCTAAATTTACAGTAAGAAACTAAAATTGCTAACTTTACAATAAGAAACTAAAATTGTTCGTTTTACAGTTTACTTACAGTATAAATTGGAATCTCGGCTGCCGTATTATACTGTGAAAACAACAGTTCATTCTTTGCATTGTTCTTGATAGCTGAAAATGGAACATGTTAGTAAGCGAATTTAACATTCGTAGAAATACAGCATAACGAGAATTTCATTTTCATAAAAGAATATATTAGGCGAAAATAAACTAGCAATGTATAAGAATCATTGTAATAACAATAAGCAAAAATGAAAACTTCTAACAAAAAGTATTTACAATGAGAATTTAGAGCAAAAAAAAAAAAAAAATGATTTTAACCGCCTTTTTACGAAAAATGATTAATAATAGAATTGAGCTCAGAATAATGCTTCTTTTAAAAAGGAACTCTGCAAAAATAATCAAACAAATCTTTTAAAAAATTAAAGGCACAGTAAAATGTTAATGTTTCATTAATATAAATGTAAAAAATAAAATTTTGGTATAGAAACAAGATTCAATTCTTCTTTGTACAACTTTAATTTATGTAATTTCAAGGAATATTTTGATAGATACAAATATGAATAAAAATTATTGTTCGAAACTAAAATAAAATGTAGAAATGTTTTACAAAATATATTATTCAATTAAGGTTTTTTCTAGTAGTATTTGTACTACAGACTTCATGAAGGCATAACTAATACAAATAAAAAAGTGCAAGTAGCCACTCAATAACAACCAAGAGAAAAAATAAAGTACAATGACGGTTATTTGAATATATGGAGATGGATGTGAAATATACATCCAATTGGCTTTAAAATGCTTGTTTCCCTCCTTTTTTCTCCTTTTTTTCCTTTCTTTTTACTGCTATTTTTACCATGCTTTTGAGAACTTGTTTTTTTTTTTATGTGACTATTTTAAATAGGTAAATGAGAGAATTTTATACTTCTGACTCAAGTGTGTTCAAGTTCATTAAATATGCACCTCACCAAGTTTATTTTAAGATCATTGTTTAGAAAACCAAAAGTAATGACTGAATGTTTCTAGATTCATGAAAATATCTAGTTCAAAGTTTTTTTTTTCCATTTGTGTGTGCCAGAAACTTAATTCAAATACTGTAAAAAATGTCGTTTTTACAGCATAATACAGCTAATTTTTTGTAATAAACTATAAAAAATTGCTAGTTTTACAGTAATAAACTGTAAAATTGCTAATTTAACAGTTTATTACCATGCATTTTACAGTTTTAAACTGAAACCTCTGCTGCCGGCATTATACTGTTGTTTTTGCAGTATAATACAGCTAAATTTTACGGCAATAAAATGTAAAATTGCTAACTTTACAATAAGAAACTAAAATTGCTAGTTTTAGTTTATTACTGTGCATTTTACAGCTTTAAATTGGAACCTCGGCTGCCAGTATTATACTGTAAAAACAACAGTTTATTTTTCGCAGTGCATTAACAGCAAATATCACAGGTATTCCAGACAATACTGCGTACATAACTCAGTGAATAATTCCTTATCGTTCTATGTCCTCTTCCTTGGCTGAGAGTAACTAATGTTATTCCTTTCAATGTGATATTTATTTATTTATTTTGTTGTCTTATGAAAAATGTCCTGAACATAAAAACGCTGCTGTTTAAGTCGCCTCCTCATTAGGCTGTTTATTCAACTGAATTGATAAAATCTGATAATGTTCCTCGATAAATGGCGGTTGTAGCGACAATTACGCCCAGGGGTTTGATTTTGTCGCACCCACTCCCTAAACAGAGCCCCTGCATCAAGGTGAGGAAGCTACCTCCGCAATTTGGCGACTATTTAAACAGGAACGGAATGCGTAAATTGATTATGAAGCATAAATCAAACATTGTCAAGAGCAAGGTGACGGACAAGCACCGCCCAGCAATCTCATGCATAATTCATGCCATAAACACTTAAAAGGTACACGAGGAGCTAGCTGGAAGTTTTAAGTACTGCTTGTTTTAAAGTAAATGACAACATTTTACTAGCTTTCAAACGACGCAAACTTATTTGAAAAAATTTAGTTTTAAATGCTTCACGAAAAAAATACTGCTGGCATTCTGACTGAATATTTTCAGTCCACAAATCTGGTGACGACGGATTACAGCAGTCAGTTAAAATTTCTTTGTAGAATAAACTGGTCATCAATTCGAAAGTAACACCATCCTCGGAGCATTAAAAAAATGCATAAAATAATTGTTTCTATTTTCCGTAACAATTCAAAAGTTTAACTTAAATATTTCTCAAAACCAGAGTCTCGGGTTTTATTGTTTTTACACCAATTCCAGCGAATTAAATTCTTGTTAGTTCACAACTTGTTATGAAAGATGTTTTCTCTAGATGAGGATTAAATGTCAGACACTAAATTAAGAGAAACAAAATATATTGCATACACCAGTGACTCTCACGAATAGATGGTTTTTAGCGCGATTGCAGCCCTAAAAGCTATGTGTGCATGTGCATGTGGGGGGGGGGGATTTAAGCATTTTGAGCTGCTCTCGATCCTGGGGATGCTCTGTAGAGTTAACAGATTGGCGCTATGACCCTTGGTTCCTTGGTTGAGCTCAGCATCCTTCGCGGGCACTTCCTGTGTAGTTTCAAGAAACAGCGTATTATAGGAGAAAAAAAAATATAAATGAGAAACTTACAATTGGTGGTAAATTCTATTTATTATATTATTCAATCAAAGTAATACGACATTATGTCTGCATTATTTATTTGTATGTACTAATTAATAATAAAGAAAATTCTGAGCGTACGGATTTTCGATGTACTCATTTCAAGTAAATCTTTATCACCCGACACTCTCTAAATTAAAATACTGTTTTCAAACTTGCTTGCTTAGGACAGTTCAAAAAGAAAAGAAAAGGAGATTAATTGCTTTGTTTTATTTTTCTCGCTTATAAAACCATTGCATTGGACTGAATATCATCGCCTCAGAACAACAGTAAATACAGTTATTTCTAGGATAGGGTGTCTCATTGTTGGTCAATAGGAGGGACTTATTTTCCCATCACTCGTTCCTTTTTTGGACAGATAAAAGTTCCTATGTTGGACGGTTTTTTTAATTTCCGATTTAATTTTGTCCGGTTTAGAAATAATACTATCTGGCTAGTTTTCCACAATTTACTACACTGCAAAAAATAAACTGTTGTTTTTAATGTATAATACTGGCAGCAGAGGTTCCAGTTTAAACTGTAAAATGCACAGTAATAAACTAAAATTAGCAATTTTACAGTTTATTACTGTAAAATTAACAATTTTTACAGTTTGTTACAATAAAATTAGCTGTATTATACTGTATAAACAACATCCATTTTTTACAGTGTAAAGGACTTCTTTCTTTTTCCCAAAATGTAAAGCAGAACCGAGAACTAACGGTGCTTCCGAAGTTTTTCCCACCAGGGCTCTAACTTTTAACCTGAATCTATCATCTCGCCACCTATCCACGTGGTACGTATCATGTACCTACCAGCTACTGTGAAAAGCGCGAAGAAATTTAGCCTATGAAAGCTAACGTCACGGTCTTCATGGAAATTGATAGACAGGATGTTGTCCGTCCGACCGTCCTTCAAGCCATTCCCCCTCCAGGGATCTCGGGTCACCCACCGTTTGAAGTGCCGATTGGTCCTCCAGATTTGGTTACGCCATCAGAGAGAAACCCAAGATATTTTTTCTTTGTTTTATAATACATTTTTTTTTTCTTAACGTCCCCTTACTCTGGGGTCAGGCCTGCAGAAAAAAAAAATAGTAATGATGATGGGGAAAAAATAAATTGCAATTTAGATTGTCTGTCCACGTCTAGCGGCATCCCCCTCCCATTGTAAACGGTATTACGTTTCAAGTTAATACTCTAGTGATATGCGTAAATTGGAGATGAGAATTCACCTTTTTAAGGGATATAATGGAGAATGATATATTATTATGTGATAAAGTGCTATGAACGGTGCATTAGGACTTGTTGGGTATGCAGATAGTGACCAAATAGACGTTGCTGCGTCTGAGAATTTTCTCTTAAGTTGCAGCTCGCTTGAAATGACGCATTTTAATGTAACTGAATGAAACTGAATGAAATGTAACTGAGCTCTTGTAGTAAAAAAATACTAAATCTTTTATTTTAAATTTTGCCTATAGTTACGTTTTTTTTTTTTTTTTTTTTTTTTTTTTTGTGTGTGTGTGTGTGTGTGTGTTTTCAATGTGTGTTTCCTAATTTTTTATAGACGGTATCGACCCGTTCCTCGAAAAAGCCAGCATCTTGTCTCGGATGTGACGTTTATATATTTCATTAAAAAACTGATTTTAAAAGGTAAGGAACGGAATTCTGTGTATTAAACAATCACAACTCTTTTTAGGATTTCTTAAGCTAGAAACTTTCTTCATTACCTTTTAAAGTTACTACTTTTTATTAAAATATATAAACGTCACGTGCGGGACAAAATATCGGAGTTTTCGTAAATGGCCCTATTACGATTTAAGTTAATGCGCGATATGTTTGAGTTGGGAGTAAAAATAACGAAGTTTAAGAGCCTCACAGGAACATCATCGCTAGACGAAGTGCTAATAAATGGTGCAGTAAGTTTTTTTGGACATGGAAACTGTGATAGTGTTCTTACTGCAGATTTAGATCTTTCAAGCAATTTCAATGTTTCTGCTTGTTTTTTAAATTTTAATCGTGCTTATTTTTTAATTCATTTTAATTCAATCAATTAATTAATTTTTATTTTATTTCAATACTTTTACCGCAGTAATAAGTCGAAGAAAAGCAAGTGATAATGGTCGTCTTGAGAAACAAATATTAATATTACTACGTGGCAGAAGCGCAGCATATCCTATTAGGGTTCTTGCGCCAAAAAAACAATAAACCAACTACGTGACAAAACTTACTAAAACACGTTATAGTGACCACCTAAGAATACAAAATTCTAACAACAATGATAAAATAAATCAATATGTTATTTTACCTTTCGTAATTTTTATCAGCTCGTCTTCAAGTACCGACTACAATTGAGTTATGATGGTCCCTTTCTTCGTGCCTATCTTTGATATGCGTTACGCGGAAGTATAACATCCACGTTGATGGAATTCTAGTGATTCCCTAGTACGCTTCCGTGTTCATGCAGTTCACGATGTAACAATACACTTGAACAACTACAATTATTATTTTTACTATTATTGTATTGATTCATATGTATTTTGAATTCGAAATATTAATATTTTATATGAGAAAAGTCAAATTGGCACTTAATTAAATTTGACTATTTTGTATTCTTCATACAAAAGTTAGGATTTAATTAAAATCAAAAGTTTTATGATTTTCAGATAAAAAGCATGTGCTTAACTAAGTTATTCACATGAGTGTAAATTAGGTGTATCTTACATGCTCTACTAAAGTGACTTTCTAAAAGTTCTTTCCTGATATGAATAGTTGGATTAACTTTTACTGAATACATTATTGAACGCAACAGATTTAACTAAATATTCTCTTTTCAAGTGTTGAAATACAGTATAGTTGAAAAACTGCAAAAATATTCTGTCATTTGTAAGAAACATATAATGTATGTACATGAACGTTATATTTGTCGATTAAAAGAAGTGCCGTTGCCTCTATGCTTTGCATTATACTTTTTTTTTAAGTTTTAAAAGTTACAACTCTGTCTAATGTTTGAAAGTTCGAATCAGTACATAAAGAAAAAAGAAAATTAGTTTTTCTTGCAAAAATATAAGACATCCAAAAAATAATAACGAGCCAAAAACCAGAACTGTGATTATGGTTTTTACAACTTGGTACTACTTTTTAACAAAGTAATTGATCTAGGACTCAGTACTCTGAATACACACTCTGCTTCTGTACAGCAATCTAGTGCCCCCTCCCCTAAAAAATTAAAATCCTATAATTACTTTTTATAGAATTTTCTTAAATGTAAAAATAGACAAACTGTTTCAATTAAAAGATTTATACAGCTTGAAAGTCATTTTTTACTTTATACTTCCTTTACTCTTCCATTATTTTAAAGACTAGAATAAAAACAACTTCGCGTAGATTTAATTTAAAATATATACTTAAAAAAATCGAAAGAATACTACTCTAATTGAATTCTACCTCCACACCATGTCACAATAAATTTATAAATCTAATAACTGTCTTTTTGTCGTATTCTTGTCGTTTAAAAAGAAAGGTTGGGATTTCTTTTTAATCAAAATTAACTTAAACCAGTTTCCGAACTGTTATGTAATTGACTAATTAAAAATATAATTCTTAGTAGAGAACTTAATAAGATGCAAAATTGGTGAAAAAATTGTTACGGTCAATCGATGGTCAGTCATGGATCAAATCACAATTCACTGGGCTGAAACGAGAAACATAAATTTTGGGACTTAGTTACAAATAAAACTAGCAGGGAAGAAAAATATTTTTATTTCAAAAATTTTAATTAGGTCATAAAAGATCTTTTCCTACATGTCAAAATTAATAACTGCAAGTTGTATAAATATTGTAATGAAATAACTACACCATTAACATTTGTGAAGGCTTTATTTAACTTTTTAAAAAGTTATTAGACATTTTATTTTTATTTTGTTTTCCACAGAATAATACAGAGTCGGTGTTGCCTACGGAATTAATTAATGAAATTATCTCTCAATCAATTTTTTTCGGTATTAAGTATTTATACTGAATATTTTTTACGTTGCTCATGTGTGTTACGTATGACATCGAAATCTTAGATTTTGGTAGTGTTTAAGTTTCATGTTTATATTTTCGTTAGTCTATTCAAGACTCAAAATATAAGTCTATACAAGACTCAATAGGGCTGTTACTCCGACAATCCTTCCTCTTCAGAACTCACATTTTCAGAACACCAATCTATTGTAAATTCTGAGATTTTGAAGGAGTTCAAGATCCCTCCCTACCATGAGTGGTACGCTGGCAAAGAGCCTGGCTCTTTATTCGCACTCAATTGTGACAGATCATCGAAAACTGCAATTTCTAGATAAGCAAGCGGCCACACGAAGAGTCTCTCATTCATTGAGGGCAGGAAAGTCTTCGACGTCTGCTCTAAATGCAATACCCAGCAGGCTTCTTCAGAGCACATCCTGGACTGTCTAGGACTTAGCAAAGAAGGTATCGTTGAATCACCTCTTCTTGTCTTCGATTTCCTCCGGATCAATGGTCTGATGGACCTTGTCTGACTTCGTCAGACATTTGGAGGATTAGTCTCAACTCAACTCAACTCAGACTCAAAATAACTAGCAAACCAATTGAACAAAATTGTAGTTAATTTCTCCAATCAGTGACGATGCGATGTTTAACATAATTTCAAAATTTTACACTAAGTTTAAAATTCATCAAATTACTTTACCTCTCACGAAAATTTTTAATAAAAGTTTAAAAATAGTTTAATAGGCAACCATCTTTTTTTCCCGTAAAGTTCAAAACATCATCAATATCACTGTAAGCAACATTTGACAACCGCTTTAAATCGCAAAACTGTATAACCTCTCGGGAAGTGATAAATAATAGGATATCAGTAGCAGCCGCTATCAAAACCCGTCACTAATCGCAACAATTAACGTATTACTCTGGAATTGCCTTGAGACGTCATTCCAGAGACTATTAAGAGCGTTTAACTGAGCTGATTGTAGCCGCAAGGTGACAAGTAAGCTGTATAGGCGTTTATTCGGTGCTGGGGAATTTAGTTGTTTCTGAGCCCTAAGGATGGTCTTGAAAATTTTCCAAATCTAGGGCTTCATCAAGACTTGGTAGAACCCATAGTTTAATATTTGCACATTGGAACGGGATATTACCAGATAAATATTTTGCAGACTTGTTAAGAAAAAAAAAATCTCTTTTAATTGCTATTTTTAATCAGGTTTGCTAGTCACGAGTGAGACAAACTCTTGGACACCAGCTTTAGAGTTTTTGGTTCGAATAGCATATCCTCCGAATCAATTACAAATTTATTAGATGTATACTTAGCGTTTCTACTAGTTATTTTTAATATAAGGTCCAAGAGGAAACAAATAGTGGACTATTCCATAAAATTCTTATTTTATCCCAGATGTGATAGCTCTCTATATTATCAAAAGAGATAATTAAAAAAGGTAAGAAACAAAGTTTTTCTCTCCCGAATAAAACCTACGTCTGTATTACCTCTCAGTCAAAAAGTATTGCTTATTAAACTTAGAGACAGAGATAGGCTAGGATGAGGTGGAAACATTCTAATTTTTCAAAGGGTGAAATCAGAAAGGTTTAAGAATCCCTGCTTTAGTTCAAATTGTTAGAAGAAATTATTAGGAAGAGCAATGTTTGGGAACAGGAAGAGAAATATTTGGAGTGCATGGTTGCAAAAATTTAAAAAGTAGGGTTCACTCCGTAGAATAAAATGCCATTTCTTAAGATTCCTATATCTAACGCTATTCTAATCTCGTCATTTCCGTTTCTTTATTTCCGTTGCGTGAAGTAAAGAAACAGTAGACGCGTTTCTTCACTTCCGTCTCATCGCCTCAAAAGAAGAATAACTTCTTTAATATTTGTTTACCCACTACCCAAAATTATAATAAGCAAATATTAAAACGGAAAACAATTTACGTCTTGACCCACTTCCTTCAACTACCAGAAGCAACTGTAACAAAGAAAAACAATCGTGAGAACATGTTGAATCGAAGAAAACTATAAAAAAATTGCTCTCAGTTAATTAAAGATAACGGTAATATCTTAATCATCCTTTTGTAGTGTTGCACTGACTAATTAATAGACCGCGAAATTGCTCCTCTCTTAAACAAAGCATTCGAGGGAAAGGTCGGCAAAAGATCGAAATGAATCACTAAGGCACCTCGTGTTGGAAAATGGATACCGTTAGCGTTAAAAACGTTACCCCGGATATTACTCTATTTGTCATAAAGACTGATGAATGGTGTCTGTGCGAGAAAAAACTGCTGTTCTCAAACTTACGTGATCAGACTACGAAGTGGAATTTTCTTATTGAATTTCCATTATTTAGGAAAGAAGTTGATGTTTACTTTGGAAAATCGTGTATCGGAAAAATATTTTCGAATCTATCAGTTTGGTTGATGTTATAAGAAAGTAGACATGCCCTTCTTAAGGTTTCTTTTATTTTCAGCTTAATTGATTCAAGGTCATTTTCAAGCGGTCTAGTAATTTTCTCAGGAACGACGAATGGCAGTGGAATACAATACAAAGCATGGGGTGAACATTTATATTGTTATTGAAAAAAATCAATTAAAAATAAGCATATTTTCAATCATGCGCTTTCATGACTTTTTTTGAAATTATAGCAGAACAATGTGTAATGTTAAAAAAAATGTTACAATATAGTCCAGCGCTAAAAATTACCTTCCAGCATTAGTTAAGATATTTTTTCTGAAGTTAGCTAGTTTATCGACATGCATAAGATCACCATTTTTGCACGATAAAAAAAATTTCTGTTAAATTTCTTAGAGTTAAAGTGAATGCGGTAAAAGAAAAAGAAGTCACTTTTCAGAAAATGCACCTAAACTCAGTTCAAAGAGTTAAGGCACACGGAAATTAAAATTCATCCTTACCTGGAAATTCGAAGTATTCCTTCTCAAAAGAGAAGTCACCATATACTACATCAAGATAATCTCCTCAAATTCAGCCATTTGATTTGCAGATTCAATTTTATAATACAGTACCAACGTTTTGCATTTAACAGGAAGCTAAATAAATAAATCTAATTTTTGTAGTTTATCTACTTTATTAACACTGGCCACTTTGGCTCTTCTACCTTAAACATATTAAAATTAACATTCTAGGTGGGGTTTATCGAAAACAATCTTTATTTATCTATTCGTATGAAAAAAAATCTTTGAAAAAGGAAAACATGCAAATATTTTTAATAGTAGGGATAGAAAGACAAGTTTTTATTTGTCATTCAATTAGGTATGCTTGTCAGTTTTTCAAACCATTCACCACTGCAAGGTATTAACGTTGCTTAAACCATTCGTTTTCATAAATAACGTTATTGTATCATAGGCTGTAGATTTTCACACGTTGATCCCAATTTTATCAATACTACAGAACAGTAGAGGTTAAAAAAAAATAAATTTAACGTTTTTCTTTTGTTTACCAAATTTTTCCCCACATTTCCACGTCCTAGTTCGTTTTAATGTACAAGATTGCTACCTCTTATAAGACTTAAAAAATTACTTGCCAAGTTTCAGTCCAAAACATTACTTCATGCATTAATTGCTCCCATTTCTAACTGATCTTACGAACTTGCAACTAAAAGTCCCACGATTCCTGAGCTCCGATAACTATAACCCGCTAATGAAAATTCACCTATATCACACCTATTAAACGGCCGTTTTCGCGCAGTTATTTATTAATATTTTATTTATCTATCCGAATTTAAAAAATCATTGAAGAATGACAACGGGCAAATATTTTTAATAAAAGGGATAGAAAGACAATTTTTTAATTGCCATTCGCTTATGTTTGTTTGTCAGCTTTTTGAACCATTCACCGCTACAAGGTATCAGCGTTGCTTAAACCAGTCGTTTTCATAACCAACGACATTGTATCATCGACTGTAGGTTTTTACACTTTTATCAATGCTACAGAGTGATAGAAAGGTTAAAGAAAAAGTAAATGTAACGTTTTCTTTTGTTTACCTATTTCTTTCCCACATTTTCACGTCCTGGTTCAATCTATAAGATTGCTACCTGTTATGAGACTTAAAAAATTACTTTCCAAGTTTCAGTCCAAAACATTACTTCGTGCATTAATTGCTCCTATTTCTTACTGATCTTACGAACTTGCCACTAAGAGTCCCACGATCCCTGAGCCCCGATAACTATAAGCCGCTAATGAAAATTCACCTATATTACACCTATTAAACTGCCGTTTTCGCGCTGTTTAAACGCACCGCAAATCGACCGGGCGTTTACTAGCTGCGCGTGTGGGAACAAACAATTCGGGTTAAGAACAGTAACTTAGGTTCCACTAACCTTTAATTTTCCTCACATTATCGTGCCGCTAAATACAGACCACCGACGTTGTACAATACATATACAGTGTACTAATTCTATTCCCCGGATCCTCCCCAGTAATCTTTTCATTGTCGTGTGTTGAGGGGTGAAAGTGTCTGGGAATTTTGATTTTCTGTGGAAATGACGTAAACAACAACAACAGAATCTTAGGTTGTGTCGAATGTTTATGGTGTTTGTGGGAGTGAATACTTTCGCCCTCTGCTCACATTTGTAACAATAAGGCACCGGAAAAAGAATCCAAGAATGTTTACTAGAGAGCACGTTTGAGAAAATGATAGGAGAAATGTTTGTAATATGTATAATTTCAAAGCAGGAAAACAACTACAAACGTATGCAATTGAACATTTTCTACAAAGCATTCACTATTTATGACTTTTTTTCCCAAAGTGACTGCATAGAAAAAAAAAGAAAACTACACACCCTCATTTTCTTGACTTTCAAATGTGACCAACAATAAACTAAAACTTAAAAATCCATCTTCGTTAGTTATAGCACTACTCTAATTTCTGCTGCACTAACCGATATATAAATTAATTTTTCGCTATTAAATTTTAAACATATTGAAATTCTGTACATATTTCTACACGAAAAATGTACCCCAAAACTTAAAAAGAAAAATTTTAAACGGCATGAATTTATTGGCAACAAAAAAAAAAAAATGTCTTCGCAATTAAAGGTTTTGCAAACGGGATCGCAATCAGATTTTGAATTATTTTCTTGTTTGTTTGACGTTAAATTTGTAAAGATTTTTTTTTCGCCTTTGGTTATTAGATAACGAGTTTTGCCTAATGAGTAGTAACCTTTAGTTAATTTAGTTTTTTAGCTAGGAAACAAATCAAAGTTTCCGTAAGTAACGATTTCATCCAGGTAATTGCTACGTGTTTCTCTTATAAGTTATAATTATGCATAAATTTCAGTTTAATCTTTTAAAGTAACTTCTCTTTACATGAAACATCATACAAAAATAACTCTAATTAATCATAATATTGCAAAATTTATACCTAATGCATGAAGCAATCATAAAAAATAACGATCCGTTTGGTAAGAAATGTGCGTTGTTGTATTATTAAATGAAAAATGTTGCTTAAAACGTGACATATTAAAATTGCATATATATTTTAGTTTAAGGCGGATAGAACGGAAATACAAAGCACGTGCCAAGTGAATTTGGTTAGATAATTTCGGAAAAGAAATTCTGAACTTTTCTGTTATTTAATTGAAAAAAATAACAGTAAGATATCTAGGCTTTTAAGTTAAGCAATTTTCCAAAAATGCAGAAATAACAAGAGCAATAAGTATCAAATACGAGAGAAATCCCCCCCCCCCCTCTTTTTCAAAAAGAATAAAGAAAAGGAAGAAAACAAATAAGCATAAAAACTGTATTTTAACACCACAAAGAAAAACAAACTATAGTAATCAATACAAAAGACGCAATATTTTCCCTGAATAATTAGCTTTAATGAATTTCAACCTTTCATTTAGGATAACGAAACAAAAGGGATTCGCTATCTACAAATCATAATGCGATTTTAAAAAGCTAAGGCCTATAGTAAAAACAAAAAGCAATCTTTATTGTTTGTAAAGATAACACTCCAAAATAACGTGGTAATAACTGTTTGACAAACAATGGCTCTACCATATAATTACCCTAAGAATTACTAAAGTATGCTTATTTATTTATTGCGTGATTGACAGTAATACACATTATACGCTTGTTACACAAGAGCTATAAGGCTATTTAAGTGGGTTTATTCCACTGTCCTCAAATTCTGGTCATGTTATTTTTTGACAGAAATGTAACTTCTTGAAGTTATGCTGTATTCTATCAATAAAGAAAAGGGGGGCACACGTGAACTTTTTTTTTTCTTTTTCTTATCAAATCTTTATTTTTCAAAAAAATCATCAATTTCTCTGGGCAAAAATGTCTCCGTAGTTGAATAACCTTTCCTTTGTGTCATAGATCTTTTTTCCCCTGAAGATGTTTTATAAAGGTATTTTCTTTTGGAAAAATATGTTTATTGCGTGATTTTCTTAGGTTAAAACTTCCGCGTATTTACGAATGCATCAGGTCTTCTCTAATCTTACTAAAATAGGGGTGATAGGTAAGGTGACAATAAGGGGAAGAATAATAAGAAACACTTTGAGCTGCATCTAACAACGTAGAACGATACTTATTTCAAATACATAGGTTAGTTGAATGTGTCAAAAAGATAGCAAATCCAAGTTTTAAATTGAAAACTTCGGAAAGTTCCCACCCGCAACCCACCACCCCTTTTTTAAGTGAAATGATTCGCGAGTGCTGGAGCGGTTTTCAAGAACGGACAGTAGTTGTTCCCATGTACCTTTAATAGGGACACATGTGAACAAACCTGGAGCCCATATCAATAAGATCTACAGGACGAAAAAAAAAAAAACAGGATGATTATCACATTCCAAAGAGAAAATATTTTAATGTGAAAATTTGCATTAATACCAAATACACAGAAGACTTTTTAACCTACACTTTTTCAAATTAAATTGTTTAATGATGAGTCAATAAGAAAATATATTTTCCAAAATATATAAACCTGATCACAGTTATATTTTAAAGTCTCGTAGCATGTTCCTATCAGTGAATAGACAAGGAAAAAAACTAATCTGACTACGCAGTACAAAATTTAATTTACTACATAAAGAATATTTTTTAATTGCATACAAAGTATTATAATGCATTCGAAAATAATTGCTAACTTAAGTTGTCAATAAAACTAATATGTTGTGCCTTTTTATTTCTAGGAAGCGTTTTGTAACAGTTAATTGTTTACCAATCATTTTGTTATAATGAATACATTAAGGAATGAAATAATTAAAATAATAATAAGAAAATAATAATTTTTAAAAATTAGCCCTAAATTCTGGCTATTCATTTAATTTTTTTCCGGTGGGGGAAGGGGCGAAGGGTGCAAACACAATGCAATTTCATAGGAAAACAGCAAAACCCACGCCCACTTACAAATTAATACATTGATTTCTCAAATCAATTACCCCCCCCCCCCCGTCACTCCTTAATGACGGGCCTGCCTATTATAAATCAACTGTGGAAAAGTAATAATTATGAACGTTTACACACTTTTTAAACACTTAATTTTACCTACACTAATATTAGTATTAGGAAGAGGATATGGGAACTGTTTTCGTGTGCCCCTAGATGTTGTGTTCACAAGTAATACATCATCTACTTAAGGAATAACTTACAAAAATAAAGAATTCTTAATTCAATAAAAACAAAATTTAAACATTACTATGTACTTACCTGAATGTTTATGCAATGATTTGCAAAGCTTAATTTATTAACTGGATCAAGTGAATTTTTACGTAAAGAAGACCGTAATGAAATTGCATGCAGGACCTGCTAACAAAAAATAAGTTATCACCACAAAAACACAAAATAGCCCATTGCTCTAAAATTTTTGCGAATAGTTAGATCTGGCACAGGTACTGCAATCATTTGAAAGTTTTTGATGATTTTGTACTTCAAGTTATTTTAGTAAAATATACAATTTGTGGTTACTCGTGCCCTTCTTTCTCTACTTGATTTCAATGGAATGAAAGTTTTCTAAGTGAATAAAGATAGCAACTATTATCATGTTTAGGATTACAGTTATTTTTAAGAGTAATTAAAAGTAAATGACGCATTCATAAATGAAACTGAAAATTAGAAGTCCACCGATAGGAAAGTAGGCCGATTACCGATTACCGATTCATCGGCCATTGACAATTGACCGATTAATCGGCCGAACCGGTTATTGATAAGGACGACTTTTTTAATACTACTAATTTCACCCTTACCTTTTTCTTCTTTCTTTTACAATTCCGGTTTTAGAAATAGCTAGTAATTTATTACTGAGCGACGATTTATTAATTTTTTTTTCAATTTTCCTAATTTTCCCATCAAAATTTTATCCTATTTCTTAGTACCTGTTTTCATATTATCTCTTCTCTATCTCTATCTCTACTAATAATAAAGCTAAAGGTGGGTCTGTCTTTCTTCCTTTCTTTCTTTCCTTCCTTCCTTATTTCTGTCTGTATGTCTGTGACTCGTGTAGCGCCAAAAACGTTCAGTCGATTTTCATAAAATTTGGCACAAAATTAGTTTGTAGCATGGGGGTGTGTACTACGAAGCGTTTTTTTTTTTTTTCAAAAATTATGTTTCTTTCTTTTTCTATTCTAATGCTTAGCTAATTTTTCATACAAATTTGATAAAATGGGGAAGAAATATTTCATACACATAGTCTTATATTATTCGAAAGTTTGAAACTTTCTGCTAAAAATGATGTCAATATGAAGGTTCTTCAAGCATTAGAAGAGCTGTAATAATTGTTTATAGAATCCCGGAATTCAAAGCTTGCCTTGAGCAAACCAAACGATTTTAAGTGATTAAGCTCGAGAATATAAAATTTGAAAATAAAAATGAAATGGATTATTTTATCAACGGAAATTAACTTTTCGTGCTGTTACCATGGTTACGTTTTTATATCTTTTATTTGTTTCGCAATTTTTCCCTTAATTTGTAAACTGTATTTGCTTTGTAACAATCCAAACTACAAGCCTTATTAAAATGAGTTAAATTAACTACTTCAATTGTTGAAAAAAATCGTCTGTTTTTATTTTCACAGTTTTTAAAGAATTAAAACTCGGTAAATTATAAAAATATCTTATAAATTGCGGTATTGCAACGTTCTTTCCAAAATGTTTCATTTCGAAAAATGTATTATTTTGCTTTTAAAGCTAGGAAAGAAAACTTCCTCCTTCTTTTAAACTTTGGTAAGATTTCTGTTGGTTTCTGTAAGCAACGAAATAGTTCTTATTTTCTCTTTTGGCTTATTTTTATATCATACTTTTAAGGAATTATAGTTGAATTACAATTAATATTGAGTGTTCTTTCTGCGATATCAATTTATTACCAAATGACCTTTTAATTTTATACCACGGGCAAAGCCGTGCGGGTACCGCTAGTTGTCAATAAAATTAGATTAACACATTGCTCATTATGTTAACTAGGCATGATAATTTTAAAACAAAAATAGGAGGAGTCTGTGGTGATCACTCCAATTTAAGAGTGCTTTTATAATAATTATTTTTATTTATTTATTTATTTATGCATTTATTTTTTATTTATTTTTTTATTATTTTTTTTTAATTCGAGAGTAGATATATTTAATTCAAAACTTTTATTCTTTGGGATGAAAATTAGAGTTTATATAAAAGCATTATGCTAAGGAGAAAAGTATCAACACATGAAATTTTTGCAACATTGTCTATTTGTGTACATTTATTAAAAATAGGAGAATTAATGTACTAAAAACTTTATATCAACTGTCAGAATTATTATTACTGTTGATAAAACCATTCATCGTATTTTCTTGGTGAAGGTATAGTTTGAAAAAATAATATGAAAAAAAATTCCACCGATTAATCGGCAAAGTATCCGATTATGGCAGATTAATCGGTACTGCCGATGACTCGTAGGGAGTGCATCCCTACTGGAAATCCGAATTTCCTCTTTAAATTATTTTTAATTTCCTTATAAAAGTACACATTTGAAGTGTAAATATGGAATTCATTTCCTTTTTTCTCAATTTCGAACCGGAAAATAAGTCTTTGGTTCTTTGAATAAGAGCATGGAAATAAAATTTCAGAGAATAATGAAGTGTATATGATTAGTTCGAAAATTTGTAGTGTTTTACGAAACGTGATGGAAAACAATTGTCATGCTTAATACATAATAAACTATTTCTCAAAACTTACAAGTATCTGTTTAACTCAAAAGTGAAAGAGATATGCAATAAATGATACGTCTCACTTCAAAGAACAAAAAAAAAAAAATAATAATAATTATATTTTGACTGAAGAGAAAATTGATATTTTAATGATAGCGAAGTTGGAGACTTCAATATTTCAATAAAGAGTGCATCTTAAAATCTAGAACAACGCTGTCACATACACAATGAACCCCTCGTGAAATATCTAAACAACACATTCAGAGGAGAATCAAAATTCGACGAGCCAAAAAAATCTTCCAGCCTAACTTTAAAAAACTGCCAAGTCTCAGTACTTCCGTTGAAGACGGTAGTCCCGAACAATGGGTCCCAACACCCATGTTCAATTTGCATGTAAAATAACAGTTCTCTGCATTCACCAATAGGAGGCGTTCTTTCAAAAGAACACGGCACGCAGTTAAATTCAATTATAACGCCGAAGATAGCCCAAGTTATGAAAATACTATGAAAAAAATTGCCATCCCTTTCTCAACCTCCAGGAACACCGGGTCATACGCAGAGATATAATTATATAGTTATGTATTCTGGCCACCGTATATAAGAGAACCTGGATATTACCGTTATTCAGAGCAGCAAAAATCCATTCATCTCTTTTCAGCTGTGACGTCAAGTAAGAGGGAAATAATGATTGGCTGATGGGTGCTCTTTGTACGGTAGCTGTGATGTCCCACGTTTTTCGATGCTAGGTTATTTATTGATGAGGAAGGGAAGTGAAAGACGTCATGTACAGTCAATCAAAGGATGAGCGAAAAATGAAAATGAAAATTCAGGCGTTTTTATTTTTACTTATTTATTTTTTCATGCTTTGTTTTACTGGATTTTTCGTTACATTATTGAAATATTAGAGGTCAGGAATTCTCTCTTAACAGTTTTTAAAACAATGAGTTCATGGCTTTTACTTATTATTTATATTTTAATGAAAGTATTATCCCACGTTTAGTTTTTAAGTGGGTACATTTTTTTTTATAAACTCATTTGTTAAATGCGTAGCTTTAACTCTGAACGTGGTTTACCCCATTTAATCCCAAGTAGCACACTTCGTTTTATAAACGTTGTAAAATGGTTATTAACGTTGTGACAACCGCTTAAAAATGTTTATAAAGCGTTTAAAGGTTATTTGTGCTACCTGGGATAATTAAGCATTAATGCGTCAAAGATATATCGTAATTAGGCTCGCCATTAAAAGGGTCGGGTGGAAGGAGGGGGGAGGAGAGTTCTAATCCCTCTTCTCCGGTTTTGGAAAATTAATGTATTCACATGTAAATCGGAGCGGATTTTGCTGTTTGTTTTGGTACAATTTAAATTGAATATACATCCTTTACCCCCTCCCTCTTCCCCAGAAAAAACTGTAACTCGTTTCTTGCTACTGAATACAATTAATACAGACCAAAATTAAATCCAATGTTTTACTAACATTGCCAGAATTTTCTCGGGGGGGGGGGGGACCAAGCGACGATGTATTCTGTCTGAAGTATTTTAGTCCTAACATTCCTTTCAAACGTATATATGGTCGTACTAAGATTAACCATATGACTGAAAAACAATTTATTTTGAAGGTGTTAGCCCCTCTCTGGATGTATCGCTGTGCCTGTCCCTTTAATCCAGTAAACCTAAGAAATAAAAAAACATGGTTATATGAAACTGCTACTGAACAGAAGGAAATAAACGTTTTCCTAACGTATAAATTACCATTTGCTGCCAAAGGAAAGGCGTCGCGTGCAGCCTTACAAAACTGCAAAAAGATTCGTTTTCCCTGCAATAGAAGAGTAACTTGAAACTGAAAGGAAGCGAGGACTATTTTTTTGATCGCATTTACTAGAATTTGAGTTGTTTTTTTAGTGTTTATTTAATGGTGACGTTATGTACAAGAGCTAAAATGTGCTGAAAATAATAGTTATAAACAAGAACGTTAAATTTTTAAAAGGGAATGCAAAAAAGGTTTTGGGAGAGTTTCTCTACTTTCTCACTGTCTCCCTTTTTTCCAATGCACTAAGATGAGAGCTTATGAAGGCATAGACATACGACACAAGTTTTTGCCAAATGTCTTTACGTACAAATGTAAGCTCAAATCTTTTTACATTGGAAAGGAAAAGACCTTATACTCCCGAAATACACTTTATTTTTCAGATTTTTACTTCCTTATACTGTTGCTTATAATTATTATATTGTGTTTACTTACATTTTTCCTTATCAAAATATGACGCGCATATCTACCAAAATGTATTTCAAGAAAAGTAGAATTGAAGTCGAAACATAAATCTTTTTCAAAAAACAATGAATGGAATAGCAAATAAAAAAATAGTCTAATATATGAATGGTCTAAAAGTTGGCTGACTTATATTAATTTTTCATGAAAGTATTATTTTTGTAAATATTCGTTTATACGATTATTCTATAAAGCAAATTTAAATAACACAATTGGCATAACTCACGTATGTAATGAAGTTATATAATTTTAATTAAATAACTATATTGTACACATGAACCTTAAAAGAAATTAATAAAACAGCATTAGGTGTAATTTTTTTTATGTAACTTTTTTTAACTAATTCATAATTTTGTTACTATTTTTAAAATTTATCTCTTAATACTTTTTTTCTTGCTAATATAGTATTGAATTGCTTCTGTTGCTAAATTTATTTCCTAAAAAGTAGTTTTCATTAATACTTTAATTTTTGGATTTGTATATTGCTTCTATAGGTAAATTGTAACAAAATATCTCTGATTTAAATTCCAGTTTTTAGTGGAAATGTAACGGCATTTCTAGTCTCCGCCCCCCCCCCCCTCCTTCTTTCCGGAAGGAAAATGAACACAAGAAGTCACAAAAAGTATGTGAAGTGTGATACATTAATTTTGATGATAGTTTTAAAGATGATGCCACTTATTTTCATAAATGAAAATAAATGGCATCACTATTCTCACAGAGAGCATTCTGATGACGCATATAAAAGGTATAAGGCACAATATAATATTTTTACCTACAAACTGAAGATGTTAAAACTAGCATGTAAAAACGTATATATGATTGAACATGGTAAATTTGAAAAAGAGAAACTTCCAAAAAAGTTATTTTAATCGTATCATATTTACATCGAAATTAGATAGCAACAGATAATATCATTTTTCTGTGTAAGTGGTAAAGTGGTGCTATAGGAACCAAACGAGAGATAGGATAATATTTCAATTCAATCGAGTCATAGCAGAGAACTCGTTTTATGAAAATACTTTTGCTTTCACATAAATTCTTTTTACGCCTAACGCAACAAGGAAGGGAGTTATGAGTTTGACGTGTCTGTGTATCTGTATATCTATGTATCTGTCGATCTGTGTACCTGTCTGCGGCACCGTACAGCCGAAACGGATAGACCGATTTTGAATTATTTTTTATTTATTTTTTTTTAAGAAGTGAAGTGATCGAAAGTGCTGATTGCTAAGTCGCGTTTTTGGATGACATTAATTAACAAAGATATTAATTAAAAGCCTTAATTAAAATGTTTTTCGCGATTTTTAAAGGAAAAATATTCTAGAAAATTTAAAACAATAGTACCAAAAGAAAGAAGAAAAATTTCTACGTCTGATAAGATGTGTTTGGAACTTCCATGTGAAATAGAACTCGAATTATAACGTTTTAGCAAATGGCGGCTAAGGCTTAAATCTACAGGATTGGAAACCGATGTCTTTATTGGCTGAAGAGGAAAGAAAACTCAATGATTTAAAATGTTTATCTGTTGCTAGTTTCTATTTGTTAACAATTAAAATACTTGTAATTAATTTTAGTATGAGAATTTTCAATTTTAATTCTTTTTCGACAAGCAAAAATTTACTAGTAAGGGTTCTTTCCTTTTCCGTGTTTACCATATACACTCGAAAACAATTAAATATATTTAGATTTAAAATGCTTTATGACCAGATAAGTTCGTTTTAATATGATACATACAATCAGGGAAAGGGATTGCTTAAATTTTTAATTTAATTTTATTACTTGTTTTTATCTTGGTTTTTTCCCCTTTTCGCGACAAAAAGAAAGAAGGAAAGAAAAAGAAGGGGGAAGAAACACCTTCTTTATAAATAAACTTCAGAAAAAACTAGGAAAACAGAATTAAAAATCTCGTCTGGTCTGAAACGATTAAAAATTACAATATTGCAATTCATTTCACGTGAAACTTTTCATAAACCACACATTGCATCCACATTCCAGAACGTTTTCTATAAGGTAACATTTCACTCGAAAATACATAAGAAAGTGTTTATCAACATTTTTATTAAGCAAATTCACCTATTACTGTTTGACCAATGAGTCTTTTCTTCGAAACTACAAGAATCACCGTATTCTTGCTTATTAAAGTACAAATGAAGAATTGATTCATGAAGCAAACTAACAACATTGCAGAAAACCATACAAAGAATTGAAAATAACTGAAAAAATCTAAAACCAGACAAAAAAAATTTCCAAAACCTTTAAAGAAAAAGATATTCTAAGAGGAAGGAGTTTTTTTCTTAAGCTCTGACAGATTTTATGCATGAGTGGTTCGAAACAGGGGTAGTCCTTACCTGGCTGGATAATAGTATATCCCCGTAAGCAACCAAACTTCCGCTCTGATTGTAGGAAGAGGGGAGGTTTGGAAAACAGGATCATCCCCTGCAGATGTGCCAGAATAATCACTCAAAATACATAGCCTTGTCAACTTTTGAAGACGAGAGAGAAGTGGTGGTAACAGTCTCTTACCCTTTCTGGCGGCCGTTTTCTTTCTTCTTTTGTTTCATATCTCGAACGTATTTGATACCATTGTAGTTGAAGTTGTTGCATTGTTGTACAGTTGAAGCCATTCGTCACTTGCTCAGTTAAGTTTTTTAGGTTCAGAGTTCAGAAATATTTTGCATTTTAAAATTCCGTTATTTTGAAGTTAGTAAAAATTAGAATAAAATTGTTTCCATGTTCAAACGTGAAAAAGGTACACTGCAAAAAATAAACCGGTGTTTTTACAATATAATGCTTGCAGCAGAAGTTTCAGTTAAATACTGTAAAATACACAGTAATTAACTGTAAAACTAGCAATTTTACAGTTTATTACTGTAAAGCAGCAATTTAACAGTACATTACCACGAGTTTACACTTTATGACCACAACATTAGCTGCATTATATTGTAAAAAAACAGTATAATACTGGCAGCACAGGTTAAAGTTTAAACCTGTTAAATACACAGTAATAAATTGTAAAATTAGCAATTTTACAATTTATTACAGTAAAGCAGCAATTTTACATTTTATTAGAGTAAAATAAGCAATTTTACATTTTATTAGAGTAAAATAAGCAATTTTACAGTTTATTACTGTAAAATTAGCAATTTTTACAGTTTGTTACTATAAAATTAGCTGCATAATACTGTAAAAACAACATCCATTTTTACAATGTAAAAAAAGAAAAGACATAGGTAAATGAAAATAAAAAGTAGTTTGTAGGATGATAATAAAAAATAAATAATGATACTAAAATAAAAAATTTATTTTCTGTACAAACCAAACAGAGGAGAAAAGGGCAGATGAATTTATGTCAAAATATAATGAGAAAAATCATCTCTAACTTGTCCAATAGATGTAATAGAAAGAGCGTGAAGCTGCTGCATCTACTGAAAACGATAGAAATATTTCTTTACATTTTATTTCGACATAAAAGTAGCGCTTTCTCTCTCTCTCTCTCTCTCTCTCTCGTTTTATATAGGGGTTAATCATTTAACTGTTTTGATCATACGCCCTTCGGGTGTAGAAAAAAAGGTTTTTTTCTTAGTCACTTTAACATCGCAAGAAAACCATATTTTGCTACGTCATTCCGTTGTTTTGCTAGGTTTGGTTAGCTAGTTTTATTTTAGTTTACAGCGTTTTCAGTCGAGTTCTACCATAATCTAGTAAAATACTAGACTGAAAACTATTGTAAAGTAGTAAATAGAAATACTGCAACGTTAATTCGCAAAAGTTTGCGGATAACTACATGCTTTTCGGGATTACAAAGCACCCCTTTTTCTAGGCAAAAGAAGTAAACTTAGGGATGAAATGAGATCCGGCAAAAGCAACTACACAGTACAGCTAACAGCTTAAAAAGTAAAAACTACGGATTAACAGAACACCAATGAAAAAATTTGAAACCAGTAAAACAACCAATCGGTGTGAAAAATTACCTCGACTGATAAATACAATACTTGAAGCATTTTTCACCGAGGAATTAATTGTGTGTTATTAATTTAAGCACAAAATATTTACCAAAAATTAGTTGTTTTTTTCTTGAAAACTAATGCTCAAAAAAGAAACAGTTAAGTGGTTAAAAATCAAATTTCTTTGAGGTTCCGTTGAGAACTGATAGTTTAATCATCAACATTTTCCACAGTTCATTGGCACAGAAAATAACTACCAGAAAACTGTGAATAATACCACAAATTTCGACACTGACGGGAAACTTCTTTTGGTAACCTCCCCCTCATCCGCACATCCTCTAGACCTCCCTGATACATCACCCTCGCGCTATAAGACAGAAAATGTCAGTAAAACCCACAATTTCACGCTTTGACCGCAGAAAGTCAAGCCTCAAAATTGATTCAAATTGCACCTTTTTAGTAAATGTGTTTACTTTCACTTTTGGCGGCAATTCCAGAAAAGACAGGCCGAAAGGCTTCTTACTTTAAGGGGAATACTCACACAAGTCTGTCATTCGGTCAGTGAGCCGGTGCCACTTAACGCTTCGTTTCGCACTGATGCTCATTGTCGGTTAGAACATTGGTGGGGGTGGAAGAAGAGCGAGGCTTTCGCTTTTGAAAGAACGATAGGTTAAGCTACTAAAGTTTGATTCAATTGCAATTATCAAACAAATGTGAAACATAAAATTTTTGAAAATGTTTCAATTAAAAGGAACTACAGTAATTGCCCATTATGCTACTCAGGTCATTATTTCGATGGTGCAAGAGAGAGACAACTACCATCGGCCTCTATACTAGGATGGATATGAAAGATATATGAGCTTGTGTACATATCTGTTGTTTAAGTGCATAACAATTACCCTCCTTCTTTTAAAATTTTGATTGAGACCTGAGTATGGTGTTTCTAATTTATTTAGACATTTTGTGGAGTTGAGGCATTATTAGTAAATTATAGATAAGATCTTAAGCTCATTTTAATTAAGTGCCTTAAACTTTTCTTTTAAAACAAAAGAACGAAAAGAAAGTGAGAGCTCTAACATTTTTACTGCATGAAGTATACTAATCGAAAGATAAAGTAGTTCAATCTTGATGCAAAAGGATATTTTTGAAACTCTCTTTTTTCTTAGAACATTTTAAGAAAAATCATTTAATGTGATGAGTTTCGGAGAGTGAACTTCATATATTCAAAAGTCAAATATTTTATACCGCATGCCAAAAATTATTTCAAATATTTAAAAGCCGAAATCTAGTGATGGGTAATGTTACAAAATCAATTTTTGTTTTCTATGTATGAAATTTGACATTTTTCATTGTTTCTGTCCTTTTCCTTTGTTTTTACTCTGGAAATTCTACATTCTCAAAACCAGATAACTGTAACGTATGCTCATTCTTGATCAGCTTCAGCGATAGAGTTTAGTTCTCTTAAGGATTTATCTTTTCCAATTAATTTTTATTCGAAACAATTGGCATTTTTGCTTTAGTTTACCTATTTTGAAGAACGCATAAAGTTTTTGACGGGAAACGCTACTCAAAATGATGTCTTATCCCCGAAAATACTATTTTTGCAACAGCTATCTATTACTTTAACTAAACTGAACGACGCCACTTCATGTACGCAGTTCGCATTTACACCACCCTCCCCGAAACAGATGGAAGACGTACCCAATGAAGCGTTGGTTAGCTTATAGACGGCACGCGTCCCTCTGACTTTTAAATGGGGGTTCCGAATTCACTCCATAAGTATCTTGTTGCTTGGAATGAAATTTACTGTCAATTGGTGTTTTGGGGTGCATTGTTTCTGTGCCTTATCTCTGCAGCTAACAGATGCTCGTGCTCTTAGTTTGGAGATAATGGTTCCGAGTGAACATAAGTATATTCTCAGAAGAAAGCGATATTTGATGCTCCATATGCTTAAGCGCGAATTTGTAATAGGTTTTTAAACACAGTGGAAACTCGTTTATTCGGCCCTTTCTTATTCGGATCTCTGGAAAATCCGAATCAAATTTGTAGCCTTTTTATGTTCGCATTGATAATAATTTTCCTATTTTGTAGGAACGTAACAACAAAGTGGCGGAGAAGAACGGTGAAACAAATTTGTATTTTTTGAGCGTTATGTACATTTATTTAATTTTACTTGTGCTTCGTGAAAAATATACTTTGATAGACGTAACTTTTTTCAGCTGTATTCAATTCTAACATAAAAACATATTTTTCTTAGTAAAATAAAGAAAGAAAAATTTAAATTCAAATTGTTTCCAGCTTTGCACATTGTTATTATAAAACTATTGAACTTGATGATTAAGGAACTTGAAATTTTTTCGATTTTACAAATTTCTCGAAAACTTAATCTTTATTCAATTTTGTCCATTTTAGGGAAATAATTACTTTGGAAACTTTATTCATCTAATTTTATGAATTTAGTATATTCTTCAGTTAGCATAGTATTCAAAATAATGCATTTCTGATTTCAAAAAAAGAATAAAAAAAAGTGTTTTAATAACTCTATGTTTGCTTCTAATTTGTTATTTTCTCACTAAATTTTTATGAGCGAAATGCTCCAACAGTACAATATTATCTATTTACAAGAAATTTATACTTTCATACGCTTGATTTTTATTTAATTTGATTTTGAAAAGAAAAAAAGGAAAGAAAGAAAAGGCTCGTTTAGCTGAATACTAAAACATTGCAAAATAGTTTCCGCTCCTCGTATTCACACTGAGGCGTATCCAGTCAGACTGCTCAATCACAGACGTCGTCTCCGGATAAACGACAAATTGGTCAAGCGCATCCGCTTATTACTTCCGACCACCAAACGGACAGTGGCAGTGACCACCAACGCTGCTCTTCCACCAGTAAACAACCCCAGTCACGAAGACACCATCCCTCCAAGTCTGACCGCGGCCCTAACCCATAAGCTCCAACTCCAAAACTGTGTAATAAACGTCATAATGACGAAATGATTTGACTTGCAGAGCCAGCCACTAAACCCCTTGATGACCCTCCTGGTCATCCTGTGGTCGGTGGTACTTTACCGGAGTCTGGCGCCTGCTTTGATTAGAGAGTGCTGTTCGGCGAGGGAGGACGTCTGGTCATGAGGTCTGTCTTTATCCTGCTGGGAGGGCAGCAAGGGACTGGACACTGATCATTTCGTGGGCTGGACATCCGTCAGGGGTCTGAAAGGGATGTTGTGACATGTGAAGTCTCACTTTCCTTGATTTCCCATTACCCTACCCCCACTAAAGTAGGTTCTTGGGAAAATGCCCATTCTTTTGTTCTCTCATGTCAAAATGGAGAAATTGATGAGCACCATGTTTCGAAACATTCTAAGATAGAGAAATATACTTTAAAAGTAATACTCTGTGTTACACATAAAGCAATAATAGTTACACCTTTCAAAGTTAGGAAACAGTTTTCTTCTAATATTTGAATTGTGCAAGAATTGATTATTTTTTCCTTTTTGAAATATTTTGAACATCTCTACATGTTTGAAGTTAAAAATCAACGTAAATAAAGCACAAATAAGGTACAAAGTACAGCAAATAGCTATTTCAAGGCTGCAATGGAGCCCCTTCCTCAGTGCAAGAAGCTCAGCAAACAACATGAAAGCTGTAAGAGTTCTCTTACAGCTCTTGAAATAGCTATTTGCTGTACTTTCTACCTTATTTGTGCTTTTTTTACGTTGATTTTTAACTTCAAATATAGTTCAGCACAAAGCTTATTTGATCATTTTTCATTTATCCCTTACACGTGTCGAAAACTTTAAAAAGCGGAATTTTTCGCAAGAAAACACTCTCGCTGACCAGATTTTCATAAACAAAGAATTCGCTTTACTAAAAAAAACAAAGTTCCTACCTGAAAACAATAAGAATGATTTTGTGGTCTTAGAAAATGAAGAGACTTTTAAATACTAGACAGAATACATCTACCATTTTCCACTCAAATATGTGGTTGGCAAAATGTTCAGAGTCAAGAAAAAACTTTAACTCTATTTTTTTAATACATAAATAAGTCAACAAATAAAAGTAATTGCTTTATTTTTAATACTTTGGAAGTTTAAAATAATCTTAGAAGCAGTTAATTAGTGCACTAGTTATTTATTTCTTTATTTTGGCCATTTTTGAGTAGTGGACATTGAGCTTGAACTGAAAGCAAACATTAATCAGATAGACGAGCATAATAACAGATGGAGTACTAGAACGTAAGTACAAATACAGTAAAAGTAAAATCAAACTCTTTATATTTTTAAAATAATATGTTAAAGCTGACTCTTACGAGAAAAATCCGGGAAGAATGAAGCATTTAAAACTGAAATAGATTTTATCTTTTTTTTTTTAAAAAAAAGGCCTTCTTATAAAAACATGCATAACGCATATACACACCAATATGATTTCTCTTCGTGTTGACTGTAGATCAACGGACGTGCAAAATTTGAACCATGTGAATGCTGGACAATATTGAAAAAGGAAAATATTACTAAAAATATGGATTTTTAATCAGTTAACAAGTACACAGCAGATGATTTGCTTAGCTTTGAACATATTTCATATTACACCCAAATATCAACCATAGAAATGGCAGAAACAAATGATGCAAAAAGTAAGAAAAATAAACTACTTTCTCCTTAAAATATAAAATACTGTAATTTTTTTCCTGGTACCTTACTTTCTTGATAAATAGCTAAACAAGTAATTTCAAGTGAGTTATGTATATTCAATTACGAATATTGATATTATTGAAATAATTGCTAATTTTTTCCACAATGTATTTACGTTTTTTTTTTTTTTTTTTTTTTTTTTTTTTTTTCAAACATTTTTCAAACTTTCCCAGTAAGAGATTCTTATGCAGATAGTCCAGAAAAGGAGATAATTCTCTAGAATTTCTTTGCTATTATTTTTTAACGCAAAAATATTTAAAAAGTTTAAATGCACATTTTGCTTTTACTAATCATATGTCTTTGCCCTTTTTTTTTTTTGCTACTCATGCTTACGTCCTTTAGTTCAAGCAAAGAGTTAATTTCTACAATATGTTGGCGAATGCCTATCCTATGGATTTAAAAGGAAACTATATCACTAGATGGCGCTACGAAGATGAAAGAATAATCGAGAGGCGTATCCCCACAAATGATGCATCTCTCCAGAGATCGCGTGAATCATGCTGCTGATATACGTGTATTCATTACAGAAAATTAAAGATCTAAAATGGATTTGACCATCAACAGTTTTCGGTATACGTTTGAAAAAAAGGAAAAAATTCCAAATGAAAAAAAAATCGTAGAAGACTCACTTACTTAAGAATTTAAAATGTGTTTTTCTCATAAAAATTTTTAATTTTAAAAATGCTTTTAAAAATTATGAAGAAAAAGGAGTTAACAAGCTTTAAATTCCATGATTTTCCTCATTTTGTTTTTGAAATCTTGAGCTCTTTTGTCGACAGATTTTGTCTTCTGGTTTTAAGAAACAGAAAACATAGAAGAAGATTGCCTTGTTTTCTTGGTGGATAACAAAAAGGCATTATTCTATATTCTCTCAAAATTTGTCCTACATTTTCTTTATATTTCAAAACCCAGCAAGACCAGAAAATATTTAAAATCCGATTAAACATTTGTATTTTAAACACTATCTGTAACGCTTTTCTTTCATTCATTCTTTGTTTCTTTCATTTTGTTCTTTCTTCCTTTTACTTATTTTCCTTCTTTAATTCTTTTTTTCGCCTGTATTTTTTTTTCTTTCTTTCTTTCTTTTCCGAAATTCAAAATTTATTGAAAAAATTGAGATTATGATTAAAAAAAAACCCTCTTTGAATAAAGCTTGAAGTGATATTAAAACATTCTAAACAAAAGAAGAGTACATTCAATTTATGATCATATTTACCAATTTTTTTCTTTCTCAGTCACTTTGGTAACTTTCATTTAGTTACAGAATTTTAGCTAAGCAATTCAAATATATATATATTTTTTTTTGCTTTAAGTTCCATATTGAAATCTATAGAGCGCTACTTAAAATTTTGTTAAATATTTGTCTCTTTGCTTTTATGAATTTTTAACAAAAATATTGCATTAAATTTTACCTTCTCTTTAGTTTTTTTTTCTTTTTTTAATCAATAATGCTTTTCAATAACGTCATAATTAACCGCAAACTACACAATTTTTTTTTTTATCCTCTCGTTTATGGATTTCAGATTTACACGAAACTTTACACATTCTTGATACAAATTTGCATTAGATATGATCCTTAAGTTTTATATTTATATTTTGTTTTGGTTGTTTTTATCTTAACAGCTTATAAGTTTTGAAAACAAATAATTTCTATTTAAAAATAAAATGTGGGTTAAAACTTAACACATTTTTCATTCAAATAAACTATTGCTGATTTTAAATCTGACAAATGATTGATGAACTGTGTAACAGTTCGATAAGAACTATGCACATTAATTAAATGAAACAAGTTCATCTGTATTTCTTTAATAATGTCTTTTAATTCATTAAACAAAAATCCTTTTCAAGTCCAAAGTAAAATGAAGTTTTTTCTAAAGCGAAGAAAAGTCCGTTTTTATACCTACCTGCACAAAAATTGTTAGTTGAATTTGTAGAATAAGAGTAACATTCAAACATCAAAAAATTAAATTATAGTGATAAAAACATCATTGTCTAAGACATACCCTAGCGTCCAAGAATATTTTGGCAGTTAAAAAAAAATCCAATCAAAATAAATAGTAAATTTGAAATCACGCAATAAGCTATGAAAATTGTACTTCAGATTACAAAGAAGGGTAATAAAATATATGATTTTTTCTTTTATTTCTTTCTTTATTCTGGTTGTTTTATATATAATTTCTTATTACAAAAAAGACTGTTATGCACTTAATAATGTAAATATGCACTTAAAATTGTAACCAAGAAGCTGCCGTTGGAGACTCCATTTTAAAGAAATTGTTTGGTTAATGGATCGAAAGAAATACCCCGAATTAAGTTGAGGACAAATCAAAAAATACATTTTTGTAACTGAAGAGTTTCAGTCTCATGAAGAGCTTTCAGAAATAGTTTTATGATGAGTTAATGCATAAAATAATTTGGTTAATGAAGCTCCTTTGAATTTATTGCAGTATTAAAATTTGAAACAAGAAAAGTCCCTCATGCAGCATTATTTAACAGTCAAGGCTGCTTTTTTTTTTTCTTTTCTTTTCGTTATAGTTTTAGATTGTCTCCATTATTAGAAGTTACAAAAATTTTGTAAACTTCAATAAAGTACTTTTCAAATACTTTTCTAATTAAACATATTTTACATAATACTTCATTTGTAGATAATTCTTTAGAATAAGCTATAACCATGAGAAAAACATTCGTTCGTTGAAACAGTGCCGGTTTTAATCAGCTTTAGTTACAGAATATGAACTAAATTTTAATAAAAACAACGATTTTATTTGAAACGGAAAAAAATAATTAACCTTGGATAACAGCATTTTTATATTAAGCAAATTACTTTTTAATTTCTGCTCAATTCATACTTTTGAAGCAAAAAATGGAAGAAAATAAATTATCTCTTAAGGCAGTTTCAGTTTTCTCTTAAAATAAGTTTTATGACTGAAGGATCATTTATAATATTTATGATATAATTGTCAAAGTTTAAGTAAATACGAACAAATAATGGCAATATCAATTATTAGGATCAAGGATATCTAATTAGTAATGAGTGAAAGATAAATACATGTAACAATGCTCACGGATAAATATAACTTTTAGAAATGCAGTGGCTTTCATAGAAAGTCCATGTGATTAAAGATAGGATAATTTTAAAGCTGACGATCAAATAAAACGATAAACTTTTCGGTCAGAATATTTAATAGTTTTTATTACAAAATATTAACTTGATAATATTGCTATCTTGAAGCAGTATTATGTCCTGATCCTAATTTTTAAGAATATCACAGTTTGAAACTCTTCATTGTTATTACCTACCTTTTAACTATTCCTCGAAGATCCTTTCTTTAAATTATTTTATTTGATTTATTTTCATTTATATATTCATTTATTTAGCTTTCATCTACAATCTTCTGCAGTTTCCTGACAGAAACTGCAGTATAGCTGAAAGCATAACGTGAAAGTTAATTCTCTCTTTTATACGTTCGTTTTCACCAATGCTACAATACAATTTTACAAATTTAATTAAAAGATTGATTTTAGGCTATTATTTTTTAAGTTAAAATTTGAGTTATATATTTCAAACGATACCACCTTTCAAATTAACTGATCTTAAAAACGTAATAATGATAGTAAAAACAAAGTGTACTTACCCGTTAATTAAGAACTTTTTCTCAAAAATATTTAAACTTATTTTCAATATAATGTTTTTGTGATAAAATGCATAAATAAAGCAAAAGAAATATTCTGAAAAATAATAATTTATTTCACATTGTATAAAAATATAAAATGTAGATGACATTTATAAAATTTTAACAATATCAAGTTTTCAGCATCATATTAATAAAAAATACGTTTTGTTCTGTATGTACAATAATGATGCGTTCAAAATCATTTAACAAGAAAATTGCTGCATAATTAACACACATAAAATATGGCAGTGCAAATGGCGTTTCGAAAAATGTGTGAATTCAAATATATTTCGTGCTTTCTTTTTATTATGTTCCTGGTTCATTTAGCTATAAGATTATCGTAACAAAAGGAAAATAAGTGAAAAAATGTTTTATTTCGTTTAATTATTAAATATATACGGTAATAAATTTAAATTGAAGATTAACACAGTAAAACAACGATAAAACTTCAGTGGAATTGTGGGATAAGTGTGCTTATTGGAGAAAAATAAAGGTAGTTAACACCTCATTTTCTTCGTTATATTATTTCCGAAAATATTTACAAATTTCATTGTGAATAGACTAGAAAATAAATAAACAGAAATTCTGTGTAAAAGATAAGATTGAAAATTAACAATTTTTCAAGAAAAGTTATTATACATATTTTTATTGTGTAAGTAAATAAAACAATCACACTTATGCCGATAATAATTTAGTTCAACTTTAAGAACTCGTAAGGCAGATAAATAGAAATTATTTAAGTTACATAATACTTAAAATTTACATAAATTAGAAGTTTTTTCGAATAAGTAAAGTTTTCAAAGTAAGAAATGACGGAAGCATTCAATTAATAAGCATTGTTATTTTCGTAATTATTTCAATTTTTACAAACTAATGCATAAAAATATAATCTCATCATTCTCAGTGAAAATTAATACAATAAGCAATATTTTTATTGATGCTTATTAATAAGTTACGAGTGCGTGTCATTAATTTTATCTTCAGTATTATTTTTATATCGACAAGAATCGTCTTTTAAATTTTTACTGAATATGAATAATTAAAAACAAATTAGATGAAAAATTAATTAAATTACATTTTGTTTGCCTTTTCACAAAAGGAATACAATATGACAAGTATCTAAATTTGACAAGCCTTAATCAATAGAAACATGTAGAAATCGAAGTAATAAATAACCGTTCTCTGACTTATATTGGTAGAAATGTATTTCAATAATTATAATTTTTTTCGACAGCTTGGCGAGAATCAAGAAAATAATGATATCATTTTGAAAGGAATTGACTCCCGACAAAGTCTATATAGTTTAACCAGTTGGCACATAATTCGCAAAGTTCATTCACGCAAATCTGATAGTGTTCACAGTTTTAACCTAATCTCTAAGCAACAGTTCACTTAGTGCTGTTATGTAGCTTTGAGCCATTTGCAAAGTTTCATATTTGGATAGTTTTCTATCATTTCCGATTGAAGGCACAACATCACGTAGTCTATCGAACGCGACGTTCAAACTGTGCATCCTTCTCCTTTCTCGGGCATTCGCGGCTAATCGCCTCTTCTTCATCACTGGGGACGGCGGACGATCCGATAACTTCCTTTTCGAACAGCTTCTCGGCGAGACGACATCCCCATCTTCATAAATGTCGTCGTCGTCATCCAACTCGTCATCGACACCATAGCCCGAATTAATGGCGGAAAGGTTCTGGTACGTGCGATAGTCTGTGGAATAGTTCTGCACACTTTCGTTGTTGTTCTGTGGGTTGGCTATTGATGATTCTTTTGATTTACTTTGATGGTTGTTGAAAGTAAAAGAATTGCACAAATCGGATATAGTCTTAGGAGCGATCGAACTGTACTGTTTAGAAGCCGGTCTCACTGGCGCAAACGACAGAGCATTCCTGTACATTGGATCAGGGAACAAAAAGGCTGAGGAACTATTAACATTCGCAATTGTCTTTGACGGACTAGTACCCGATAAATCGCAAAAAGTTTTGAGGCTATCGTTGTAAATCGGACTCGGTATTGGAGTAGAGTTGGACATATGGCTGGTAGGACTGGATGAAGGACTGTAATTCCCATCTGAGTAACTGGTGTATATAGGATTGAAGTGGTTCTCATTAGTTATGTGAAGCTCTCCTTTAGAAGTGAGAACTGACGCCGACGACTGAAGAACATTTTCGATGTAGTGAGCGTTTCCAGATTTCATGATGTCCATGACAAACTGCAGTCAAAGTAATCTGAAATAACAAAAATTAAAATAATTAATGTGTGCTCTGCTCATGCAATATTTCGCAATTATTTTATGGATTTAAAATTTATTATTATTGTTATTATTTAGTATATGTGTGCATCTTCTGCACATTTAGTTTATTTATTCACCTAAAATACCGAGTGATATTCACATAAATATGACTATGAATTTCAGTGCTTATGATCTACTACGGTTGGAAATAACTGTGATATGAATGAAATTAGCTTCAATATTATTTATTTACGCATCCATTTTGTTTTATTTTTATGTATTTATTTGTTTTTCCTGATTTATTTATTTATTATTGTTTTTTTAATTTGAAGTCTCAAATTTTTAACTTTGAGCTTTCTTCTTCTGGATTACAGAAAAACAAACCTTCTGATCAATAGTGGTTCTATTATACTGCAGACAAAAATTAACTTTTCTAGTTAAATGATGAAAAATATTCAAAAGGTTATAGCATAAAAGACAAAAAATATTTTTATTTACATTCAATCTTTCACTAAAAATTTTTACATTTGTGCGTTTTATGAGCTGTTCTATCCAAAATTAAGCAGTACTCGTTTTTTTTTTCATACAAATCGTAAAATCATTATTAGCAACTTAAATATGTTCTCACTAGTACTTTATCTAAAGTCCTCTAACTGCATTCATATTTTAACTGTGATATTTCCTTCATGTATTTTTAACTTTTTTGTCACATAATAAACGTGATTGTCTTTAAAATATACTTATACTTTGGATATAGCAGATATTATTCTCGCTAGCAGATATTAGCTAGCTCTCACTAGCAGATATTATTCTCGCAAAAAAATATAAGGGAATTTCGAAAAAAAACAAAAAAAAACTTAGTATTTTATAAAATATATCAACAGATAAAATTAACTAACCTTTTTTGATTTTTCATAAAATGTGTACATTCACACATAGCAATTTTATAGTTTCTTACTGTAAAGTTAGAAATTTTACAGTTTATTGCCGTAAAATTTAGCTGCATTATAATGTAAAAACAGCAGTATAATACTGGCAGCAGAAGTTCTGGTTTAAAACTGTAAAATGTGCGGTAATAAACTAAAATTAGCCATTTTAGTTTATTACTGTAAAGTTAGCAATTTTACAGTTTAGTACTGCAAAAGTTGCAATTTTACAGTTTATTACTGTAAAAGTAGCAATTTTTACAGTTTATTACTATAAAATTATCTGTATTATGTTATAAAAACAATTTTAATTTCTTTCACTCCAAAAAACTGATTCATTTATTTACTTTTTTTATTAGAAAAACTGCAACAAAAATATTTCTGCATTTATACTTTACGTAATCATATCTGATTTTTTTAAAAACTCGTACACGTTAATTACGCTTATACAAAACGTAACAACTAATTACACTTAAATAAAATATTTAAAAGACGATTGCTGAGCATCAGTAGTATTTTTAATGCTACTATTTACGACATTTAACAAACCAATTAAATGAAAGGACATTTACTGCGTTCTTAATTACTTAACTCATTTTTAATTCGATTCTCTTAATATCCTACTTTTAATGAGATAATTAATTACTCAGTAATATTATACACAATATTAAACAATGCTGTTTTAATTTTAGCATTAAATTAAACTGGAAAAATAATACTCATTGCCATTTTTTCAATGCGAGAGCTCTACTGTTATTTCATCACTAATAGATGTTCTTATTAGTTACAAAATCAACACTATTAGTTGAAGTTGCTTTTAAAATAGAACCTAAATTAATTAATTAGAGCATAAGTTTTTAATTAGAGTGATTCGTATAAGGCTTTAAATAAAATTAGCGAACTTATTTAGAAAATGTCAGAAAAATTGATACAGTTATTCAGGAGTACTTATTGCAAACGTTAAGAATTTTAAAGCGTAAGTTTATAGACACACAAGGTATGAGATAAGAATAATAGAGCAAATTAAAACTGAAAATAATAATAATATGAGTTATTTAAAAATTATTTCTCCTTTACTTTAAATTAAGTAAATCTTTTATTGCACATTAGTATGCTAAATTTTTTATGTACATTGTTCTGATATAATAACTGCATGAAATAACTAATCTACAAATCTATCATAAAACATTCATAAGAACTATAAATACAATATTTAAATAAAATTAAGGAGCAGAAATAATATTAATTGATGCAATCAGTATCCTATTATATAAGTTGGTGTTACAATAGTACAATCATTTTTCTTTTCAATAACCTGATAATCACTTAAAAACTAGAGTTTTGAAGCAAATTGTTATTCGCGCACTTATTTATTTTGAATAATTCTTGTGTAAATTAGAAAGAGAAAAAAATTAATGAAGAAAAACAAACGTCTTTCTTTACTATGAACTAAAAGTTATTATTCAGCTATATATAACATTTTCTTTTCCTTAAAAATGATTCAGATTTCCCAACATAGTTATGCTGTTACCTGCTGAAATGTGTTCCATAAATAATTAAACATTTAAATAAATTAATCAAAGAGCGTTTTTCGGTTTTCGTGTATTATTCGTTTGTTTTAAAATGTGAGCAGCATCCTTTCGATATTGGTACACTAGCTAAACTTAATAAATTAAAATCCAAAGCAATCACATAACTATAATGATGTTTCTGAGTTTGAACTAGAAGAAGCAGATTTTAATTACTTTGTCCGGCTTACTCAGTATGTTCAGTTCCAAATATTTTTTTTTTTTTTAATTTTCTTTCAAACGGAATTGGAAAAGTAATGCTGATTTTTTTTTTTTTTTTTTTTTTTTTTTTTTAAGAGAATAAAAACAACTTTCTAATATTTTCTTATATAGATTAAAATAAATTCAAACATAAACGAGTCCAAACTGAGAAATTAATATTCCAAGAGAAAAATAATATAATATATTTTTAAGTAGAAATAAACTTCTAATAAATACTCAGAAAAAGTTTCAAAGTCATGACAATCATTAATCGAAATAACGCTATCGATTCCCTAACTCTTCGACATATTCACAACACAATATTTCTACAAGTACGAATATATCTTTTTTTACACAAAATATTTTAAAATCTGAATTAAAAAAACAACCGAAGAATCATTGCTGATGGTTTTTAAATTATATATTTTTTAAAGCTTTGGAATAAGTAATATAATTCGACTTACGATACATTATTTAAATCGTTTTAAGCATGATAATATATTTGCATATTAAAAAAAAGCTAGAAGTAAGAAATATAATTTCAATTTTAATTTAAAATAAAGTTATAATTTTACATTTTAAAAACTTTTTTACACAAATTTTACTTAAAATTCTCATTTGACTATTGATATTTCCACAGTGAGTAAGAAAATCACATTTTATTTACTAATTGCGCAAAAAAAATTATAAGAGCAAAGTAAAATAAAATATGTAAACAAATGCAAGTTAAACACCGTCATTCAGTATTAATGCTTTCGAAATATTGAAATAACTCTTTCCTTAAAAACAAAATTTACTCTTACCTTATCATGTAATCTTCCTTACAATTAACTCCAGCTCATTAGATGCCAAGTTATCCACACCGCAACCTCCAACTCTTCAGCTTCCCTCTCCAAGAACAACTTCTCCCGGGCTTCCCTTCCTAACAGCGCAGCATTCAACACGTGGTTTTCCTCTGTCTTTACCACACACTGATGCTCACGATCTCTCTAACAACCAACTCCCAACTTATGACTGAGGCTTACTGACAAGGGCATTTCCCGTTATATACCTGTTGTGTTTCTCTTTCCCCTGCTCCACCCTACCTTTGCCGCGTCGCCGGCGGCGAGGCGTATCATTGAGAGGGGGGGAGGCGCATCATCTACCAGGGGGTTAGGGCGGAGTTTGGTCGATGAAGTTCGTTCTGGCGGGATCGTGGGGGGCGGGGAGTCGATTTTTTCTTTTCTATTTTGCCGTCTAACCATCAATTGGCATCAGGATCTGGGTGCTGGAATTTTTAGTTTTAGTCGAACTGCATCAACCAAATAGAGGAAGGAAATAGTGAACATTTAGTTCTATCACTGAATTATACTAATACCTTTGCGTTGACTGCCTTTTACACCGAATTAAATTATTATGAAATTTTATTATATTTTAAATTTTATTTTTAATTTATTAAGTACCGTAAAATGGGGTGAATCGGAACACTTTTTAGCATTAATTATAAAAAAAGTAGTTAAAAGATTTTTTTTTAATTTGTTTTTTTGGGTTAAAACTTCGGTCTTGCTTTGCTTTTAATATTCCAAGCAAAGACAAAACATTTCGAACAGTTTCTATTCATCTATATAGGAATTTAGGGGTGTTCCGAATCACCCCGCTGATAGGGGTCAATCGGAACACATGTTAAAATTTTTATTTTTTTCAATTTAACCTGTAATAGGCCTCACAAACATGAATAATATTGATGGGGGAGAATAAGAATAGATAATTACTGTCAAATAAATGTATAATTTCAATACCAGTAAACGTTTACAATTTGTCAAAATTAAAAATAGTTTTGAACTTATGAAAAATTAAAATTAATTTTAAGAAATGCTTTTGAATTGAAATACAAAGCTTTAACATAAATTGAAGTCTCTCATATCGTCTACAAATGTGTACTTGGCCTTAAAACTAGCAGTTGTGGCATAACTTAAATTTTTTCATAACATCTTCTGGAATGAACGCTGCCTTTTCTTTAGTTTCTAAAAATCTCTGGGTTTTGGGGATTGTCCTGTAAGATTTTTCCACTTATTCATCACTGTCTGTGTGCTGGACTTTTGCTACATAAAGTTTGTATGACTTTCCCCCATGTATTTTAGGTAAAAAAAGTCTCCTGGAGCATAAATCTTTTTAAATCTGCAACTTTGTCATTCTATAAGAGCTAGTTGCTCACGAGAAGAGATAAACAGTAATAAATCCTTGTTCTTGTCTTGACTAGAGAAATTGGGGTTAGAATCTTGATTTTTCAAACAGTTTCCTTCAAATCAGTTTGAACTGAAACAACAGAACCAAGTGTTCCGATACGCCCCGCAATTTTTTTTCCTATGTCATTTTTCAATATTCTTCATTTTTATGACACAAATTTTAAAAAATGTAGATTCTAATGTGGTATTCAGTTGTTCAGATACATGTATAATTGAAACATACTACTCTTAGGTTTAAACTATTAGAACGTTTGTTACTACAAATGAAGTTTTGCAGTCTATGAAAATGTGGTGTTTTCTAGCATTAGACGTGCAGCCCTCCTTATAAGCCAGTAACGTTGCCAGATTGACAAAAGTAATTTTTTCCTACTCCCTATGATCTTACCTTTCTAAAAAAAAATTGATGGCGAAAAATACCCAATAGTCTACTTATGAAGAATTTCTTTGTACGGTCGAGAAGTTTTGTTCCGATTGACCCCGCTGTTCCTATACACCCCATTTTACGGTACTTTTTAAAGTTCATAAAAATCGCACTTTTAGTAGCTAAGTAAAAAACAAGAAAATATGTTGAATGCACAACTTCTATGACAGATACTTTTTATGAAAAAAAAAAACATTTAAATTGAACGCAAAGTAAAGAAAACAAATGAAGGGCCAGGGGGAAAAAGATGAAAGTGACCAAAAAGCGATTTTGAAAAAAAAACGAAGAACAAAGTTTGATTTCTTTTAACTCCCTTTGTAGTTAATAGAGTTTTCATGCACATTTCGGCCGATTCTCATCTTTTCTCCCCCTTGTTGTTCTACCAGATGATATTAATCCTTCATAGCCCCGAAATAGCGCTAATATCTCAAAATTGACGAGAAAGTGACTTTCATCTTTTTTCCCCCTGGCCCTTCAAATCATTTTTTTTTTTTTTTTTCAAATCTGAAACAGAAATAAGTAAGTGAACCAAAAGTGGCCATAAAGCTTCTAGTATTTTTCATAATTTTCTGGTTAGGTTTATTAGGATGGTTTTTTTTTTTTTAGTTTATTTATCTGCAACACATATGAAGTGGTTTTTTTTTTTTTTTTGTAATAAAACGTTAAATACTTTTACAATATACTTCCAAAATTGTTGATGGCGGTGCCTGCCTTTGGAGCACAGTGCTCTAAACGCGGCCCAAGTATTGAAATCACTTTTGAAATATTTTTCCAAAGACAAAAAGAACCCAGAAAACTATTGCTGCTTTTATGAGAGCAATACAATATTCAATTAAAAGAAAACACTTAGGGCTCTGCACCACATTGACGTAAAGCAGAAAAATAAAGCAGAAACGTAAAATGGATTAAATAGTGTTCCTATGGAAAGTACCCGGATTTTCGGTTTCTGCCTTCGGTTTCGGTCGCGTTTTCCGCTGATGTGGAGCAGAACCCTTAGTTGCAGGAAAAATGCAAAAAGATAGCTAAATAAATAATAAAAATTATTTTGATCTTGTAGTGTCATGGTTCACTTTTTTTGTTTTTTTTTTTTTATTATTTAAATGTGCTTACACATAAGAAAAAATCCACTTAAACCGTATTTTCTTTAATGTCATTATTGCGCTCCAAAAAATCAACCGTTTCTCTAAAGATGTGTTTTTTAATACACATTAACATAATAAATTACTCAATAAATAATTTTACTATTATTTTTATTTTTCGCGAACAATTTATTATAAACTAGAGCTTAGTTAAAATTATCATAGTGTTACAATTTTGTAACTCATGCTTACGAATTACGGTCATCGAGTCATGTATTAACCTTCCAAAAATACGGACCCATGCGCAGAAAACACTTGAAGAGTTTATCTTCATTTTGAGCTTTTCATTTTAGTTCATTAAAAAATGATAATATTTTTTGAGCTGTTTCATGTTTCAATTAAACTCAACATCAACTGCTATTCACGTCTGCTGCAATGAAACCGCACTTCAAACAAAATATTGCGTGCTGGTTTAAGTAGTATGTTTGAATTTGACTTCATATATTTATTTATTTTTACTGTTGTATTTCTACTTACTAACCCCGTAAATGGCTGATACCATTGGGTGTTCGTATTTTTATCATTGCTTTGACATTATTTTTATTATTATTATTATTATTATTACTTATTATCATTACGCAAGTTGCCATTGTTTTGCTTTGAACTTCATTAGCTTTAATTGTTTTGCCGAAGTATTTTTAAAAAACTGTTATAGAAATAAGGCACTTAACAAATTTATTATGATTTGTAATTCCCAAGAGTTTTTTGCTTACATTATATTTCTTTAATAGTCATGTAACAATTTAATTTTCATGAAACAATTGATGATCCTTGCATTCATTACTATAATTCATTGCATCCAACTAAGTAAGCAATCAGATGAAAATTTAAAGAGAGAGAGAGAAGAATGGAGACTGCCTTCTCTTGTTTATGATGCCAAAAATAATAAGCAACCATTACAATGAAATAATATCAAGCTGAGACAGATATTGTATAAAAATATAGCGTAAAAGCAAACAGCAGTTTCGGCAGCTCTTTCAGTGCAGTGCTTTCTATCCATGTGAGCAAGAGAGTTTTATATTCTGCTCCTTCATGACGTTTTGTCGAAGAGTATAACAAGGGGGAGGGGGGGCGCGAGATAAACGAACGGCAAGTCGATTAATTTTGTTTTAACCTTCAAAAAATTCCAACCTATTTGCCACCGAAGAAAATTCACCCGTTCTTTAAAATTTTCCACTACCGCGCACTAATCGTTAAAATTGCATTTAGTTTGAGAAAAATATAATTCAGTGTAGAGCTGAGATCTTCAATTTATACTGAACTGTGAAAACGAAAACCAAGAAAGGAATAAATACCTTCTTACCGAATATACTTGTTCACTATATTCATGAAGACAGATGAAGTCCAGTCTTAAACAACTGCCCTAAGTTGGTCGTTTAATTGGTTTTTAACTCCTAGCTTCAACTTAATCCCGATATAATGCTTCCCCTGTGGCGAAACCCTCCACTTTTACCAGACGGCACAGCCTTAGAAACATAAAGGCCGCTTCCAACAAGTTCAGCATCCCGCTGGGCCTTAATTTTCGTGATTAAGTTTATGTTTTTATGTTTATAGGCATGCTGGGAGGTTATGTGGGTCTATGTTTTCACGCTCCTGTAGTGTAGCGGGGCTTTGGGGATATTTAAGTGGCAGAGTATAATAAAATCCGAGCAGTGAAGGTTTATAACATTTTGTTCAACGGGAGAAACATAGTAAAATACAGGAATTTATGAAAATTTTCAGAAGGAAATATGTTTTATTGTTTTATTTCACGTTCTGTTTAAAATTTATTCATTATGGTAGAAACTGAAGAATTGGGATTTTATTTCAGTGTAAGAACTGTGAAAACTACAAAATAAGAGATAGACGCTATCAAGTTAGCATTACTACTGCTACTAATAATAATAATAATCACAATTATTATTATTATTGTTGTTGTTGCTGTTGTTACTATTAGTAGATCAACAAATTTTCAGTTCCATTCAAACCATGTGAACAACCGCATTGGACGTTTTTTTTTTCCTCCCTTTTCTTCTCTTTCTATTTCCTCTCTATTTTATCTAATCTTTCGAAAATTAAAAAAAAAAGCATAGTTTTTAATTACTTTAAGAAATTAGTCATTTCATGTCATTTGGAACCAGTTAATAATAATGCTTTGTGAAAACATTATCCGTAACGATGTTAAACTTAACTTTTTTTTTTCGTGAAAGTTTTTTTTTTTTCGTGACAATGTACTTAAATTTTTTAAGTTAATATACTGTACTTCATTTTGGGAATAGTTTTCCACTCTATTTATTTAAGTAAATTTCAACTCAGATTTTGGAATTCAAAATGCACTATAATGAAAATCCGTAACGGGAAATATACGATACTAATTTGGGTTAAGGGTATTTTGTTATTTGTTTACAAATATGATTTCAAAAATGTTGAAAAGAATTTTCTTACATTGGAGAGGAATACGCAGAAACTTTAGTGAATGCGTTTGTCGAAATGAATGTTCGTTATACGAGTAAGACGTAGCTCAACGGAATCAATTAATTTAACTTGACACACATTGAAGGAAATTCTTTCCCTAACCTAGCTTTAATAAATGAACTTTTCTTTTCTCTTTTTTTTTCCCACTTCTTTTTAATATTTTTCTCATTTTTAAACTTACTACTCTTGTATTCATATCATATCTGACAACATGTTAACATTTTAATATATTTTTCAACATTTTTCATGAATTATTTTTTCCTTTCAGCATCTTCTTGTTTACTGATACACATGTATGAAGTCTATCAATACAAGAAATACTTAATGAATATGCATTTTTCCACAGCAGGCTTAGCTTCGCTTAACTTTAATTTGAGGTCAGTTAAAACTGCACTGTAAAAAATAGTTGTTCTTTTTACAGTATAATACAGCTAATTTTACAATGATTTTACAATAATAAACTGTAAAATTGCTAACTTTACAGTAGTATAGTGTAAAATTGCTAGTTTACAGTAATAAACTCTAAAATTGCTGGTTTCAGTTTATTACTGGGCATTTTAAAGTTTTAAACTGGAACCTCTGCTGCCAGTATTATACTGTTATTTTTACAGTATAATACAGCTAATTTTATGGAAATATTGCTAGTTTTACAATAATAAACTGTAAAATAGCTAGTTTTACGGTTTATTACTGTGTTTTTAGAGTTTTAAACTGGAAATTTTGCTGCAGTATTATACTATAAAAACAACAGCTTATTTTTTTTGTAGTGTGATGCTTTCATAAATCAATGGAACTTCTAAATTGACTGCTTTAAAAAAATCTTTAAAAATATTTCAAATACATTTGATGTTCTCTACTGCATTCCCATCACTTTTCTACTCCCCTCTATCAATAGACTCCGAAGAACAAACATAAAGGGATTTTTGCTTCCCAGGCAACTCTGACTCAGTCTGTCTGCCCACACGTTCGACGAATACAGGCCCATTGTCGGTAACTTTTCCCTCGCTACTTGTTGGCTCAACCGATTGTAAGGATTTTTTCCCGATACAATTTTATCCTCTTAATGTATCCTTTGGCTATTTAGTTTCGACGAGGGATAAGGGGAAAAAAAGTGGGGTTGTAATTGAGGGTGTCATTGATACCGTATGCAGGGGTTTTTAGGTTTTGGTGGGATGGGGACATTCATAAAAGTGTACGATGGAAATGATGAGGATGTACATTGTATATATAATACTTTGTATTATTTACAGAATATAAATTTAAAATTTAGGGCAATATAAATCACCAAGGCAAAATGAAAACTTCGTGAGACATCTATCTAAACATGTTACTAAAATTGAAGAGAAGAAAAAATTTGACATGATGTGGACACAAACTAATGAATAAAAAATTGAGAAATACACAATATGGAAAAATGCAATATTTTCATATCTCTGAAGCATTTTGAATATAAAGACTGAAAGTTAAGCAAGTTGACCACTTTAGGTGCAGAACTTTGAAACATGTAATCGAAATAAATTGTATTTCGTTAAAAAGTGTTTTTTTTTTCCTTTCGCAATTACGGAAAATAAAGCTTTACTGAATCACCCTGAAAGAACTTTTTGGTGTATAAACTCCATTATTTCCATGCTCCTGGTAAGGAGCAAAAAAGCACCGTAACAAGATTTCAAGGACTACATTGCACCCTAAATCTTCAAATGGAAACGCCTGTTCACCCCAGATTGCCAAATGTGTTACATGCATTTTCATGGTTTTGCCAAGTTACTAAGGCACCTTTTTCTAATGATTTTTAGTCTTTTTCTTTTTCTTACACTAACATGAGCGCCCCCACAAATAATTTGTGTTTTCGAAAAATAATGTTTTTGTGATTCATGATTTTGAAAAGGAAATTGAACAGTTGAATTTTTTCTTTTCTTTCCGATTTTTCCCCCTTAATTTTGAAGAAAAAATTTCGTGAGATCTATAAGACTACAGTTGCACGTGCATGAAATGAGTTTTGGTTTCCCAAACAGCCACACGCATTGCCTAATTTAATTCTGATCAGGATTAGAGAACTTGTCTTTGTCCAAATGCGGGATTACGGGGAAGCCGCGGCACGTGCGGTTCCATCAGTTTGAAACGAGGGGCTTCGATCCAATTTGATGATTCAGGGATAAATAAACATTAAAATTTCGTTTCTGTACAAAACTATTTTAAACGCTGGGAAAGAAATTTGCAGTTAGTGCTTATGCTCCCCTCCCCCCTCCCCCGACTTTCTATGTTACGATTATCTACTGAGATTATTTTTGTATAACATTCCATTTAAGCTCTCGTAGATTTGACATGCATTTTTGTAATGATTTCTCTTCGCAATATTAGACATTTTGGAGCACACATTTCGAGATAATAAATGTATTTTTGAAGATAGTAAACCTGCGGAAACTACACATTAATTAATTGCGTTCCACTTTCAGAATTTTAACAACCGAGTTTAATGAACTGAAGATACCTTGAAGTTACTCCATGTGTTTTAATAAAATTACATTATTTACTATCCTCAATCTGTCGGTTCGTCGTTAATACTAAAAAAGATATCGCACTTATTTCTTAAATAATTTCAAACTATTTACAATGGTGACAGTCTAACAGCAGAAAAACACAAAATTGGAAATTCACAAATTGACAACTGACTGTAGAGTCGTATTTCGGGGCTTCAAGGAATCAATTTTGTAATGCAAAAAAAAGTAAGCTTTCGGACATTTGAGGAAAAGATGTCTTTACATTGCCCCGACTTAGAGCTATTAGCATTAAAATTAAAATAAATGTATATGTAATTAGTCACTTTTAACCGAAATCTTAATCCTTAACATTAGTACGCTTTTCACAGGAGAGATGATTCAACAGTCATAATTTTATATCTCTTGCTAGATTCCAGGGGCGGCATTTCAACATTTCGTTTGAGGGAGCGACTTAAATATGAAGTACCTCAGTATGGAAAAAAAAATACATATTGGTTAAAAGAAAGACATCTGAAACTGGATTAAATATTAAGAAAATTGGAGTCATTAAAACAATATAAATTCTTATGACCAACTTTAAAATTATTTTGTAGTTAGTTATCACATAAAATGTCTTGATTGAAAATTAGTTTTTAGCTTTTATTCAAGTTTTAATCTGCAATGTTTGGCGTCAAGAAGAGTTTTTTTTCCATCGATTTCCAGTGTCTTGTGCTATTTCCCAAACAGCTAAAGTTGAAAATCCCTTCTTGTCCCGTTATATTTATTTCAGAGCATTTCTTTCAGATTACTCTCTCATTAGAAATCATCTTGAGAATATGTTTAAGAATGAGTTTTATTGATTTTTGTTGAAAATTGACAAGCATTTTTAGTTCCTTTTACATGTGATCGTTGATTTGTGTTATACACAAATTGAATTTACTAATTTTTTGAACATTCTGCGAAAAATAGTTGGGGATGTAACCGCCCCCTCTTGCCACCTTATTTTCCGCCCCTGCTAGATTACATACTTGGATTGTTCTAAAATTTCAGCGATTTATTTGTTTAATCGTGCTCAAACCTATAGTTACTAACTTATTAACAAACGATGAAGAAAAAATAAATGCCTGCTGAATTGAATATTCCCGAATCAAATGCTAGAAATGTATATTACTTAATTTTTTTTCTTCAAGCCTTTTTCCGGTACTACAACTACTTCAAAACTCTAATAAGTATAATAACACAGAAAAAATAAGTGGCAAGCGTAGAATAAAGATTAGAATGAAAATTGACATTTAAGATCAAATCATACAAAAGATGACGTACAATAACTTATATTTTTGGAGTCTTAATCCCTCTTCTAACAGCCATTTTTGCTCCCAATAAATATCCACATATTCATTCCAAATATAATCCCACATTAATCCTCTTAATACATTCAAATCATCAATAACGTGTCGGGCCCGCACTATTTGAGTAGCTCAATACCCGTTGAGATCCAATTCAGCTTCCCGCTCAAGTACTGTATCACAGATGGATTTGGGTCCCACACGTGTGCCACACCAATATGAATATAACATTTATCACGGCTCTACAAGAGACCATTGTGCGCCACAAAGGTGTGAAGTGGATGAACCCCTGCCGATGTGTTGTCCCCAAACATGGATTCTGAGGGTACTTTCGGAGTCTGAACCCCGGAAAGCTGCAAGAGGGGGATGGTAAAGTATCCAGGTCCTCATCGATACTCGGGCCAGTTGCGGCAAGGCTCTTGTGGTGAGTTTTTTAACTAGCTTAGCGTGTGATCCTGTTGGAGAGAGAATATTCAAGTGGCTATTGATTTGCTAATTTTTCGCAGTCAGTATTTCCAACTGCAGAATTTTTATTGTGCGCTGGGGGCTCCAATGGAGGCAAAGATGAATGGAAAAAAAGTTCTTTATTCTTGATGGGAAACGTTTTCCGATTGCATTCTTTTCTGCATGTTACAACTATTAAAAAAGGGAAAATTTTCTAAAACTGAGTCACAGACTTCCATGCTTTAAAATATTATTGTGTTCAAACATATTGAAAATTTAGTTTCATGGGACTTTTCGCTTACAATTTGTCTGCTACAAATTTTATTTTCTGTTTTCTCTGTCTCTCTTAATTAACTCGCGCGGGGTCGAAAACGACCCCAGCCCTTTTTTGTTTCCATTTCTTGGAATTTCATGGACAGATAAGGAAACTATCTTTTGGGTAGCTGCCATTGTGTCCTTGATTGATATGTGGGTGTGGTTGGAATTTTCTTTAATCCTTTTAATTCTTGTAAACTAGGGGGATTCTTGCGATTGGAGTCTTTTACGAGTACTGACGTCAGTAAAGTTCTCGGAACGGAACAGGTGTTTGTAGTCGGTTCCATTCAAAGAATTTTGAAACATTTTGTGAAAAGGAAGTAGTTTTCAGCAATCCTTCTTCTAGCCATGATTTTCAGTTAACAAACGTGTCGTTCACAATGATTATGTAGTTCTGTCCTTGCAAAATTCATATTTTTCAATCGCTTTTGCACTACTTATAACAAAGAAAAGATGCCGATTCCATATGAGCAAGGGATGAAAAATTTTAGCTAATTACTAGCCGATGGAGAATGATGAATATGTGTCATTTCAGACAATGAAGGTTTAGCAATAAAAAAAAAAAAAACTTTAGTGATTTTGACAGTAAAAGCAAATTTTCTTTTAGCGAAAATTCTGATAATTCTGATACAGATGACATCTTTATTGGAAGAGATAAAGAAACTATTTGGCAAAGAAATAAATTTAGAGCTAATGTTTGTACTCCAGTTCGAAATATAAGTATTTTTCTTCCTGCACCAAAGGGAAAAGCAAAAAATGTTACTGATGTGTTTGAGAGCTGGAGCATTTTCGTAATCTCTACTAATAATAAAGCTGAAGGTGGTTCTGTCTGTCCTTCTTTCTTTCTTTCTTTCTTTCTGTCTGTCTGTCTGTCACGCGCGTAGCGCCAAAACCGTTCGGTCGATTTTCATGCCACTTGGCACAAAATTAGTTTGTAGCATGTAGTTTTGCACCTCGAAGCGATTTTTCGAAAATTCCATTTCGTTCTTTTTCTATTCGAATTCTTAGCGGAAATTCGATAAAATAGGGAAGAAATATTTCACACACATTTTCAAGTCTTATGTCATTCGAAAGCTTGGAATTTTCTGCACAAAATGAAGTTTTTTCGAAGTTTCTACGATCATCAGGAGAGCTGTAACAATTGTTTTTAGAATCCCGAAATTCAAGGCTTACCTTCAGTAAAGCAAGCCAAACGATTCTAAAATGGTTCAGCTCGATAATAAAATTTGTTTGAAAAGAGAGACGAAAAGAATTATTTTATCAACGGAAATCAACTTTTCATGTTGTTACTATGGTTACGTGTTCATACTTATTTTTGTTTCGTTCTTTTTCCAGCGTTGCCAGACGTAGTATTTTTGATACTACGGTAGTATTTTTTCGGCCCAAATAAGGAGCGTAGTATTTTTCTGGCAACCCTGTTTCCAATATACTAATGACTTAATTAAAAGATTTGGCGGATTTTTTTTTTTTCCATTTTCATAGATTTCGCATTTCAGCAACATTGATTTTGGCAACGTTTGGAAACAGTAGTATTTTGTAATATTTTTTTAGAGGAGATATAGTATTTTTTGTTCCAATTCTCTGGCAACCCTGTCTTTTTCCCGGTGAAGATGCTTTGGGACCCTGCTTGGCGCGTTTTCAAAAAGTCAACTACGCAAAATAGCTAGGGTTACCACGCTTGGCGCGCCTATCGTTCACTTAGCGAGAAAAGGGTACCTAAAGCACAGATTAACGAAATATTGTATCAATTTCGATATTGCATCGTTTTTTTAAAGTGTTTCGTTTCGGAAAATGTATTGTTTTGTTTTTTAAGCTGGGAAAGAAAACTTTCTTCTTCTTTTAAACTTTGGTAAGATTTCTGTTGGTTTCTGTTATCAACAAAACTGTTCTTATTTTCTCTTTTGGCTTATTTTTGTCCATCTCCCTTGGGGTTGCATTCGAATGTTCTAAGGGGGTGTTTTACCCCATTTATCGGGTAAATCAGTGTTTTCAATGCAAGGTGATATGAATTGGTTAACAAAAGTGATATGAATTGGCGCGACCACTTGGCGATATATCGCCAAGCTTTTGATCGCCAAATATTTGACGCCAAATTGGCGAATTTTTTTTTTTTTTTTTGATTTAGGTTCAATTTGGCGCTGTTGGCGATATTTTGCGAAAAATCCACTGAATGATGTTAAAAACGACGATCTTTAGGAGATTAATCATTGTAAAATATTTTTTTGCATTGTTTCGTAGCAAACTAGGGCTACAAATGTTTGAATTGTTATCTTGCTCACTCCAAGCACTATTTTAGCACTTAAGGCATCTACTAAGAAATTTACACGTAAAATTAAGTAGTGTGGGGTCCATATCAGATCTTTATATCACTTTGAAGGAATTATAGTTGAATAAAACTAAAATAGAGCATTTTTTCTGATATATCAATTATTTTACAAATGAACTTTTAATTTTATACCACGGGCAAAGCCGTGCGGGTACCGCTAGTAGTTCATAAAGCACTTTCTTTATGCATTTCAAATCAAAAACTGATCACTGTAGAAGTCTCTGTTAGTGAAAAAACATAAATGAATAAAATAAAATAAAGAAGTCATGAAAAAGAGGAAAAGAAATGAAGAACAACACATTGGAGTCGTTTTCGACCCCGCGCGAGCTCTCGCGAGTTAAAACATGCAAACCACTGGCATGGTTGAAAAATAAAGCACTAGATATGCGTATTTCTCAATACCCTTAGAACTCCAATTATCTGAGTGACAGCTATCCAGGTACCAGCTCACAAGATGTCCAATTTACCGGATTGATCAATGATAAGCATTTTCACCCACATTTTTGAACCCTTTTTTTTTAAATAACTATACAAACCATCAATAACATTAAATAATTTCTGTCCGTTAAAAAACATAATACCAAATTAGGTTAATTATATTTAAAAATTAACTTCTCACCAAGCCATTTGTAACATGCAGTACTACAGTTGATAGTCCTTACCGTAGAAAAGTAAAACAACCTAAGCAACATTGCCAGATGTTTTTATTTATTTATTTATTTAAATCGTCCAGTTACAAGTCTTTTTCGCTCACCAGATCATCCTTGATCCTGAAAGCAGCGAATAATCGGAGATCTACCGTATTTCACTTACTAATCTATTGAAGTCACTTAATCTATGGAGTACACCCAGGAGTTATTTGTTACCCAGGATTAATACTAATTTTATAGTTTATTACTGAAAAACTAGCAATTTTACAGTTTATCACCGTAAACTAGCAATTTTACAGTTTGTTACTGTAAACTAGCGATTTTACAGTTTATTACTGTAAACTAGCAATTTTACAGTTTATTACTGTAAACTAGCAATTATTACAGTTTACTACTGTACAATTAACAACTTTACAGCTTATTACTGTAAAATTACTATAAATTTGCTGTTTTATACTGCAAAAACAATTTTACTTTTTTCAGTGTGTGTAATCTTTTACAGAATGACAAGAACTATACTACTACGTGTACGTAGACGCATCTCAAATTCTCAAACAAAAAATACTGCAATACAAAATTATTCTAAACGTGGAGTAGCTAACTTGAGTGAGTGCATATGAAAGATCAACTATATTCTGTATTCAAGCGATACGCCTGCATCATCACCTAAATCCCAAGAAAGTTACCTTAGTTACGAAACAAAATTTCAATTAAAAAATATTTAACCCTTACTCCAGTATTATCCGGTATCTTACATTTAAAGTTTTTAAGATTTAGAATTAATTTTAAAAAACAAAATATTCACCTTTATAATATTACACCCTAACTAAATAATTCTGCATCGTAATTTTCTGTAAACGGTCATCATGCAGTTTAGCTGTAAAAAAGAATCGAAATGTATGAAATGAAACATTAACCTTCAAATTAAAAAAAAAAAAGAAAATTCTCATTAATAGAAATAAAATGACGGTAATTAACTTGGATCAAAATTAATTTATAATCAAGTAGCGTTATACAGTTCGTTTACTTTGCAGTATTATATGCTTAAAAGCTACCCAGGTAGCACAAATAACCTTTAAACGTTTTATAAACGTTTTTAAGCGGTTGTTACAACGTTAATAACCACTTTACAACCTTTAAAAAACGAAGTGTGCTACATGGGTAATTAACCTTCAAACAATGGTAAAAGAATAAAACTGTAGTGCATTTACCCACTGGCAGTCGTAACCTTAAGTTTAACTTATGATAACAATGAAAGAAAGAAAAAGAAAGATACCTGCATAGCCGTCATCATCGGCATCGGTCTTCTTACCTTCCTTACACGTTGAATCTATAACTAGGGATGCACCGATAAGCAAATTGGCCGATTACCGATTAATCGGCTATTGATAATCGGCCGATTAATCGACTGAGCCATAATAATAACGGGGATAAGGACAATTGTTTTTCTACTACCAATTTTACCATCGCTGTTTTTATCTCTTATACAATTCCAAGTTTAGAAATAGTAAGTAATTTATTTCTGGGAGAAGATTTTTTTTCCATTTTCCTAGTTTTCACGGAATAATTTCAATATTTTATCAATTTCTTAGAACCAATTTTCATATTAGTGTGAATAATATTATTAACACATTGTTAGTTATGTTAATTGGAAATAAAAATTTATAAAAAAAAGGAGGGGAGGGGGAGTGTGTGGTGAACTCCCTAATTTAGGAGTACGTTTAATTCATATATTTTAGTAATTAGTAGCAATTTAATTCAATACTTTTATTATTTGAAAATTAGAGGTTATCTGAAAGCACTGTGTTAAGGAGAAAACTATCGCCACATGCAAAATGTTGCATCATTGTCTATGTATATTTATTCAAAGTAAGAGAATTAATTTAAAAAAAATTTTATATCAACTGTGAGGATTATTATTACTGTTAATAAAATTATTCATCATAGTTTCCTAGTGAAAGTATACTTTAAAGAATAATATCTGAAAAATATTTTTCAGCCGATTAATCGGCCCGATTTGGCCGATTATGGCCGATTAATCGATACTGCCGATTAATCGGTGCATCCCTATCTATAACACCCATGGAATATAGAACACGCGATATATTGGGGGTTGTCTCCTACGGACTTGAGATTAGATCAGGCAGGCATAGATAAAATATTCAAGTGCACGTCAATGTATAGTTATTTGTAATATTTAATACCAGTTAAGTATCCTGTCATGAAATCTTCATAATATTGAAGTTGTCAGCAAAACACGTTTATGATTAAGAAAAATAAATACCTTTCTGCGATTGATGTGAAGTTTTAATCCAACGTTAAAGATGCACAAATGTACAGATATACTGCAGACGCGTGTTTCGGGGCTACAAGGAACCCCTTTTTCAATGCATGAAGCATGAGCTTTAGGATGAAGAATCATCCGATAAAAGCCCTTTTATCGGATGATTCTTCATCCTAAAGCTCACACTTCATGCATTGAAAAATGGGTTCCTTATAGCCCCGAAACACATGTCTGCAGTATACCAGTATATTTGTGCATCTTTAACGTTGGATTAAAACTTCACGTTTATGATTGTTTGTTGCCTTTATGAAAATCCAATATCTACTTCATGAGCATTGTGCAATCCTTTTTGGGGACGAAAAAGGATCTTATAAGAAATTTCACGTTCGTGAGAAATATTTAATGCAATCTGACAAACATTTTTATCGTAACTGCAGAAAACTCATTTTGAGTTCTTTGCTTTTATACAGCTCCCTAAAAAAATAAATAAATAAATACTTTATTACTTGGCATAGTTTCAAGCTGCAAGGGTTAAAATCATCATGCACTAGTGCTTCTTGTAAGCGTGAAAATCCGTCAAAAACTATACAATCATTAACATCATATTTTCGTTAAAACTCCAAATTTAAAATAATTTAAATAAAATTAAATGTTAATAAAGAGATTAACATTGAACTCATGGTTATAATAATTCAAATTTTATCCTTGCAACAGAGATAGAGTGAGAAAATTTTTAAAGAAATTTATTATTCAGTTTCTAATACTTTGAAACTCTTATGTATTGCAATTAAACTTGGAGAGTTTTGCCAACCTATCCCTCATAATACGTAATAGCATTGACAATAGTAAGTACTTACTCGTTCCAATAAGAGACCACAATTTTTAAAACACTCATCTACTTTAACCGGAACCCTTTTCAATTTTTCATTATAGCTCTCAGACGATAAACATCCGTTCGTATTGTGACCACTGATGTTGCAACGGAATAATAAAAGTAATTTTAAATAACGGAACAGCAATTACTCCTTAATCTTTTGCTGGAATAGTAGATAAAATATGGGAAAGCAACAAATTGTTGTCGCGAACAACCCCTCGAGTAGTTCTTAGTGCACATTAAGTGTAATTATTACGACTGCATTTTCTTTTAAATTCTAGGTGCTTCTGGAAGAATTAGTCCTTCTTTTATCGTCTCACGTACTTCTGTGGTCTGAGAATATGAATGTTCACATCCTTTCCTGTGAAGCAGGTGATTTCTTGAAGGTGACATTAAGAAAAGTGAAAAAATAGTAAACATTTATTTTAAATGTTTTTAAAAAACCGTTGCAAAATTTTAACAATATTACTTTGAATACTTTTAACGTAAATTTAAGCCTAAAATTTTAAAGAATACTTGATTTCCAGACAATTATAAGTTAAAATATTTTTTAGGAAGATAACAAAAGTCTGAAAATAAAATTGAAACAAAAACAGTGCAACGATAAAGAAGTTCCTCTAAGCCACAGTTAATTAAGAATAAACATTTTAAACATGTTAAAAATGCAATGAACATCTTTTTAGTTATAATTTTTCCGTTTTAACTTTCAATCTTTAAATAAAAATAACTATTTCAATTTTTGGGTAGAATTTAATGCTTACCGATGATAATTTAAAACGAGTTTTTAAATTTTATGTATTATAATATTCTGCATTAATGCGACAGAAAAAGAGCAGTGTACATAACTGAAATTGGCAGAATTAATAATACTTAAATCAAATACGACTTAGAAATATATCATGTTTCCTTTTCTATCCAATGTTATGAAATTAATAATAAAAGCATCAAGGGAAATATCAGTCAATGTTAACCAACTTTAACCAATAGGCAATTCATTTTAATAGACTTATCAGCTGCTACAACGATTTAGACTCTTGTGCAGTGCATGAACTTTATGAAAAACTAAGACTCAATTCCTACATATAAAGTGATTAAATATTGAAAATTTCCAAAAACAGTACTTAAATAATATTATTTGTTTCAGTAATGGATGTGTAATAAAATACGTATCTTATTTCTAGAAGTCTTAAAAATGTAATCGCATTATGTAAGAATTGTGTCCATATTCTCCATAAAATAAAGTACAAGAATGTAATATATTGATTTATTTTTGTAAGGTGTTCTGTGCAACAACTGATGCGTCTTTTAACGTGAAATAGCCCCTATGTCTGCGCAGTACAAATCTGAAGAAACAGCTTCTCCCTCGAAGAATGTTTACTTGAAAAAATAATTGTGTCACTCTAATCAAATTAAATCATCGGCTCTGCCCACCGCGAAATATTTGCTCAACCGTCTTCGGAGAAGACACATCTGTCAATAGGTGGGTCAATAGACTAGTAGATTTTTTTGCAGATAATAGATGAGGGACTTGAACAAATATTGCTGAATTTCACTAAATGCTCTATAAGCAAGTCTCTATAAGCATCCGACTAGTTGACTGCGAAATATTTTCTAGTCGAACTGCAACAATGCACAAGAGTATAAAAAGCCCAAGATTAAAATTTAAAAAAAATCATGCACGTATTTAGGAATTACAAAAAACCGTTTTTCAAAGTAAAAAAAAGTCTGCTTATGGATGTAAAGACATCCAACAAAAAGCTTTTTTGATTATTTTATGGCTTTTGAACCACATATTAACAGAAAAATTTTAGATTTCGCATGTTTTTGTACCAAACATTTGCAATAGGAAAGATAAAAGGTAACGTATCTGAAAAAAAGAGTAGACGATAGATATGGATGGATGGATAGATATATAGATAAAGGAATATAGATAGATACATCTTAAATTACCTTAATGCATCGCTATGTCACTGTTTTCAGGCTACCGATTAATCATTAAGTAAATAAGCACAAATTCTGTATAGTCAATAGAGAATAAGATAAATTAATCGACAGAAAAATTTATTAGCAGTCGTAATAATAGCAATACTTTGAAAAAGACAACTTTTTAAATTAAACAATTTATTTCAAAGAAAAATTCATTCTAAAAAGATATAGGTTATATAAATGAAATGAGTTTAGCAGGGAAAATAATAACATATTACGTTTTAAGGGTTTCTTTTTTTTTTTTTGCTCAACCCCCCTTTCACTCAATCCCTCCTCCCTAAAGGTGCATTCGTGAAGCAAATCAAGATATATTTCAATGCAACTATGTTTTATTTCAAGTAAATAAATGGAAGACCCCTCACGACATAGGCGAAAAGTCATATCGTTTATCGAGTTGTAGCATCTTGACGATTTTCTAAATCGTTTTTTGAGCTTTCATAAATGTAACCGTGCTCTCTTGTCGATGGCTATCACAGCAACTCGTGTTTTTGAGCAGTACGATGCCCATTTCTTTTCTGAATTTTGAACATATCGAGCTGTTTTCTAATTCCTTGTAGCTTTAAGCAAATCAAAATTAATTCTCATCGTACAAATTTAGAGTAAGTACAGAAGTGAATGAAAATAAGATACTTGAGAGGCATTATTTATAGTTAATTGTTATTGTTTAGTTAGTACAATTAGTATTTAATTGTTGTACTTAAAATATTTGTTATATTTTACCCAATGTGTCTAAAATTTTTTTGTTAGATATGTTTTATTACATGGGTAAATTCTGCATTTTAATTTATATATGAATGTACAAAACATAGTCAGCGTTATATTTGAAAGAGCATGTACGATACCTAGCTTCCAGATGAAGGCAAGTTCAAACTAGTCCCTAGTTTGAATACTTTGCTTCGAATAATCTTGTGAGTTCAACTTTAAAGTGTTACTATTTTAATGAAGATTATGAAGTTTTCTTCTGATTCAAATGTTTAAACACTTGTAGATTTTTTTACAGCGGTTTAAAAAATATACATCAATAACTTTTAACTTTTAGCTTTCGCGTATTGTTGGAGAAATTATTCGTAACATTTCTTCGAAGATTTTCTTAGAAATGCACATGTCACTAGTGCGACTGAAATTTTCTTTTTTGTTAGAGGGGTTAAATTTTTGGTCAGCACTTTAATGTACATTAACATATTAAGATTCGCAATATGGCTTAAAATCAGAATTTCGGAGGGGATTAACCCTTATAACCCTTCCTCACTGTGCCTCTCCTCGATTTTCAATATTTTATTTATTTCATAATGATTAATTTTCATTTATTCCATGTATATATATTCAAATATACTTTGAATATAAATTTTGAATCAGATCGTCTCGAAAAAAAGGTGAAGTTTGATCATTTTTTAGTCTCCGTCAATCCAATCTCAAATTTAAGAAAACTAAATGGCATGAAATTAAAGAAAAAAACTTTTAAGTGTAGAAAAATACATTAGGTGTTTTAGTATACTAGATATATTGTTCTGTAGGACAGTATATGTTAATGGACAAAAGGACAACTTTTTTACAAGATTTATAACGCTCCAAACAGATATTTGCAGGATTCGACTAATCCTGGATGCTAGTTGATCGAGCAACTAAAAAAATAATAACTTGGAGACTAGTTTCTTCAAAATAGAAGCCAAGGTTAAACTAAATTGTCCTATTAACTCTGAGAAATAATTTTGTCTAAGAGCCTAAACCTTTTTCCTGTCACTAAAGTTTTTACAATTTATGTTGGTTCCTGGATATATATATATTACTTACTCCAGTCTAAGTTGCGTCGAAAAGAAAGAGAGGGGAAGGAAAAAACAGCATTTTTTTAAAACAAAATAACGAAAGTTTTCCCCCTTTCTCCTCTCTTTTAGCTGTCAGAACTTTGTCGCCTGTTTACAGCCTTTACAGTTCATCCTTCTGTGTGAGAGGGCTTCCTCTGATAGTAGGGTAAAAGTGTGGGTGAAACCGTTACATTTTCTCTTACGGTATTACTTAGTACTTTTATTTTCCTGAAAACATCCGCTGAATTCTTTCAACCTATCATTATGTTTTTACGCAGAAACTTCTTCGATCTAACAGGTTCTTCTTCACCTGCTCGGTAATATTTTTTAAGAAATTTGTTACAGGAGCTGGTGGAACCGATTGCTAAAACGAGACAATTTGCCGACCTTTTTTTTCCCTCTCTCTCCCTCTCTTTTCAGAGACGACTGATGTTCTCATGAAAATGTAAATAATGAGTTGCGCGTTTCGGTAATACTAAAGAAGTACTACTCAGGTTTTATTGGAAGGCCAGGGACAAAATTTAAGAACTGCATTACGGTTGACCGTTTTTACTTTTATATTATTTTCGCATGTTTGGATTTGACGATTTTACAGTTTTTAATATTGCTTTTTGAGTTTTCAATTTCATATTTTTACATTTTGCCTTTTGTATTTTATGTTTTTACCATGTTATCTTTTTACTTTTTACCTATCTACATTTTATACATTTTATCTTGTTTCCGTTTACCTTAATGTATTTTTTACTCTTTACTTATGATGTATCTCTCTCCGTGTTTGTTGAGTTTGTGTTGAGTGTGTGCATGCATACTCGAGTCAATGAACTTTGTTCAAAAGCTTCGGCTGGAAATAAAAAAAAAATTAGGTGTTAAAGATCCGTCTGCTAATTCTTATTTGTATCCTTAAAGTGAGTATGAAAATGACACATTTACGTTCGCATTCACACGTATCCGAAATTCAACTTTTAGAAGGGGGCGGGGGAGGGTGTCATACTAGTATTTACACGTAAGGTAGATTGGAGGAAGACGTTGTATTTTTCGACTTTATTTTATATGAAATAGGGTATGGGTTTTATGTTTAAAAAAATCAATTTATCCACAAAATATGGAATTTTGTGATTGGAAAAAAGTATGTTTCGTTTTGAACAACAATATTTTACCACCGAAGATTAATGCTTACAAAACTCTTCCACTTCGACATCTTCCCCATACCGTTGGCGCACGAGGTATGAGGGTGCACGATCCAGGAAAATAGCACTATGAATTGCAAGTGAAAAATATTTTTTATAGTTTAATAATGGGGTGCGGGACACACTTACAAATCTTTCAGGGGGCGCACCAAAGTCTATGGACACTACTGGTCCAATGTTTCTTCGAAACAAAATTTGCTTTTGCAACCCGTTTTCAATGTCTTCTTTTAAATTTGAAGATACACTATTTCTGCTTAATTATGACCATTCAGTTCCTTCACTACTTTTAAATGGAATGCTGAATATTTATCAGAAATACGTACATCACTTATTGTATTTTTTTTTCATGTTGGTATTTGGAGTTCATGTATTAAATAATCCTCAATATTAAAATAAATCTCTCTGTAGCATTTGCCTCCAGAAAAACCAGGACATCAACATCCACATTTTCATTATTCTTCGTATTTTTTTAAAATTTTACACTTGACATGCCATCGACGAGTAGTCATAGCCGCTATCCTTTCCTCACTTAGCACCACCACCTAAGCGGTAGCTGAGACTTAAGAATGCCGTAAACGAGCTTGATATCCCCCCCTCCCCACCCCAAATACCAAAATCAAAAGCAACTGTATGGTACTAGTCTTTTTCCATTTACTGCTTCAGATTGTATTTAGTACGTGAAGAAACTCTTCTGCCTTAAATATGGTGTAAACCGTTGCCAGAGGATAATGACTAAAATATAAGTTTATTGCTTATTATGTATTAATTCTCTGTATTGAAGGTGATATTTTGACTAGCGTCTAAAACACACGAATACGTTGAATCTCACAACGCAAAATGTAAACAAACCAAAGTAGCTGCGCATGCTCGAAATCTCGCCTGTGCTAGCGAAAAGTTAGGTGTTGTACTTTTTTTTTTTTTTTTTTTGGTAGCCGCAAAATCTCTCGTTGAAAATAGCGATTCCCCTACTCCCTTCAGCCCTTTTTTAGGAAGTTTTTCTCTTTTCTTTCATTGATGGTGTATTTATTTTACACAGACGACACTCAATTACGCTTCAAAATATTTATTTAGAAATAAGCCGAAAGCTTTGAACACAAAAAGACCCTTTTCACTTTTCATTTATATGCAAAACAAATTTCAATGAATTGCAAAAAATATAACTAAAAATAATTCTAAA
>JAXGGA010006973.1:0-65837 GCA_038373865.1 Uloborus plumipes
ACTGCAGAATATTTTATTATAATAGAAGTTCGAATTTTTAACAACTTAAAGTACATTTAGTTGTTAATAGATTCTAATAATTATGTGATTTCCAGCTCATTAGCTTTTGTGTAGCATACATGAAAATTATTGGCAATTCCTGTTTGAAAAATAGCTTGATTTCAATGAACTGTAACTCAGGTTTGTCACCTTCCATCATCTTTTCGTTAGTACTACTATAAATAACAGATTTTTTCTTATCAGAGTATTTATATAAACAACTAAATGTACTTTAAGTTGTTAAAAATTCGAACTTTTGGTATAATAAAATTTTCTGCAGTCTTAGCCTAATTATGCCAATTCTTCATAACTGACAATACTTCGAGCTATTTTTTTCTTCCTTATTCGAAAGAACACCATCGAAAAAAAAACTCATTTCAATAGGAAAAAATCTGTTCTTTCTAATGGTGCCAACAAAAAAACAGTGGAAGGTGACAAACTTGAGATACAGTGAGTTGAAAACAGGCGATTTTTCATTAAAATGATTTTGATAGACACTTTTGACAACAATATCTCTTACAAAATCAATATTTAAGCTCTGCAGCTGTAAAATATTAAAACCAAGTATTTGGACAATAGAACTACGAAACATGAACCTTTGAATTTGTTTGGTTAAAAATTTATGAATCCAGGAAAAAGATTGCCTAACGCGTTTTTTTGCAAGTTAACATGCGTGGTACACAAAATTTAATTAGCTCAATCTCACAAAAAATACTGGAGAGTATTGACCACTAAAAGTACTTTAAACTCCAAAAATATTAGGCCCCCAGTGTGATAAAATTTTCTGCAGTCTTAACCTAATTATGCCAATTCTTCATAACAGACAGTATTTCAAGCTAATTTTTTCATCCTTATTCGAAAGAACACCATCGAAAAAAAAACTCATTTCGATAGGAAAAAATCTGTTCTTTCTAATGGTGCCAAAGAAAAAATGGTCTTAGGTGACAAACCTGAGATATAGTGAGTTGAAAACAGGCGATTTTTCAAAAGAAGCGTTTTCATCGACACTTAGGGTGCCAATATCTTTTACAAATACAATATTTAAGCTCTGTAGCTGTAAAACATTAAAAACAAGTATTTGGACAATAAAACTACGAAGTATAAACCTTTGAAGTTTTTTGGTTAAAAATTTATAACAACCTGAAATCCAGGAAAAAAATTGCCCACCGCGTTTTTTCGCAAGTTTAGGCACGTGCTACACAAAATCTAATAAGCGCAATCTCAAAGAATATACTGGAGAGTGTTGACAACCAAAAGTACTTTAAGCTCCAAAAAAAATTAGGCTTCCACTGTGATAAAATTTTCTGCAACCTTGACCTAAACATTACAACTTGTTTCATGAAGTTTATCCGCCATTTTGGGCCACATTTTTTGCGGATCCTAGCTCCTCCAGATTTGGATCTTGGAAGCTAAAAATTTGCACAGGTTAGTTTAATAGGCATGTCTATACCTCTGTAAAATTTGATCCAAATCGGAGATGGTCGGGTGGGGACCACTAGTCCACTTGACATGGAATGACTCCTGTCCGAAAAGTGCCTTTGCAGTTTCTTTCTGTTCTCCGCCGAAACTTGACTGCGTCAACGTCATGCGCAGAACCATGCCTGTGGAGTCTGTGACGTTTCTACGGTCTAGACGTCTTGACGGCCGTCTTTTGTACAGTACTGTTGAATACTTGCAGTTTACTATCTCCATTATCGTGTTTTTTTTTTTTTTTTTCATGAAACATAGTAATTTTCAAATGTTTAGTGTGTTTTTTTGTATCCCGCTTTTTCGTAGGATTAAGTTGAAACTTATCCAATATGGATATGAGATTGTTTATAAATCATATATGCAGGCGAATATTCCTGCATATATGTATAAAATTTGAAAACAAGTAAACATCTTTCATATTCACATTATTTTACTGCGTTTTACATTTCATGCGTTTTTAATGATATATATTATTCCACAAATCTTCGCATCTGCCTACCCTAGGCATTCTTTGACGGCACGTGCCTGGTTTGACATAATTTTCAGTTTCAGATATTCAAGAGAATATTGATCAGATGCTAGAATGCCGATGTCGATGTACGGGAAAGTAGGCTCGTTTAGTTCTTGACAGAACTTCTTGTTCGTGCTTTGTCCTAATAAAAGAAATTAAAAACGTATACAGTTCCTACATGGAACGAAGATAGATCATGCATTGTTCTTTTTATGAGTTCAAACCGCGTCGGTGGTTATACTTTAATCATACCTGGTTTTTCTTTTTTTTTTTTTTTTTTTTTTTTTTTTTTTTGTAATTTTTAAGATAAAATTTTCATTTCTTTTGCTTGCTCTTGAACTCATCACGTTTTTAAATGAACTTTTGGATGACTTATGCGTTTTATTTATCGTCATCATTTTATTTCCTTTTAAATTATCTTGCGCACCATTAATACTTTTAAAATTAACTTAATTTCTACAAAATATTAAACTAAGAGAAGGAGGTCACTACCATTTTTTCCATTTCTTTCCAGATCGTGATTTACCCTTTGAATACAAAAAAAAAGACTAAAATACACACAGCTCATGCATAGAACGAATCTCAGTCGTGCATCGTTCTTTTTATGAATTCAGTCGGCGTCGGTTCTAATACTTTACTCGTGCCATTACGGGGGCAACGCGGCATACTTCCTGCGTCACCCAACACTCGTCTGTAGCACCCCCCTTTGCTGGTGAACGGAAGCCAGGGATGATACCTTCAGAAAACGTTCTTCGAAGACTTTGTTATTGTTCTTATTCATTGCCTGCGCCTTTCCTTCGTTCTTTCTCTATGATAATGGCGGACTTGCTGAGAGGAAACGGACGTCAATTTCTGGAGGAAGTCGTAATTACAATTGGAGTGTGGGTGAAGATGAGTAAATAGGGGGTATTCTGACCCGAATGTTCTCTAAAATAGAACAGAGATGTATTCAGCAAAGGCAATGGCTATGCTATTGTTGGGAAAGAGAAAGAATGTGCTAAATGAATTTAGGAAAGGAAATTTTGATGCGCAAAATTTTGGTCCTGACAGAAACTTGGTTATTAAGTATTTTAATTTAATTAATTTCATTTAAATTGTCATTATTTTGTAGCAAGATACACAGCAGACCTTAGGTGTGAAGAATACAAGTTAGCCTTTTAAAAAGAAATGAGGTTTACTCTGAAGTGAACGAATGCTTCTCCTCTTTATGTTACATGCTTTCTGTTATTTTTCATACACAACTTATTCACGTGACTTTTATAACGTCATCAACATTCGGCAATAGAAGAGATACATCACTTTTATTCTTTTGTTAAAATTAAATATTTTCTACAATAGTATATAATTTAAAAGTATAGCTTACAGAACAATGCTTTTACTTCATCATTTAGTAATATAAGGGAGAGAATAACTTATCTGACTATCTAGTTGTCCACACAAGGTTTATTTCTGGATCAAGGCAGCCTGACATTTCTCATCAAGGAAAATCTAGCTACTTTGCTTTTCGAGTTAAAAAGCTGGGTTTTTAGTTTCCACTCGCCAGAATAGTCCTTGAACAAATACTAGGGAAACCGAGAAGGTACCTGGTGCAACACTTGGTATGGACAGAATTTAAGTGTTAAATCTCGTAAAATATACCATGTAGTATAATTATTTAGATAAAAGTTTTTATATCTAACTAGCTGACCCGGCGAACTCTGTTCCGCCTTAAAGGCAATAAATAAGAAAATTTTTGAGATTATTAAGTTTTTTATTATTAGAAAATACAAAAAAAAATTAAGTACCTACATTAATCATTCATTCTTGTTTCTGTATTTTAGTACATAGGTTGCTCTTCACTAAAGTACCTTGTTTTGCACAACATTTTTTGTTTTATTATCAGGCGCAAAAAGAAACAACACAGATGGTCTTCCGACCCGTAAACATGCCACATGACCATGGGAAAAACGGTGATGTTCTAGATTCAAAACCACAAACTTTTAAGGATTGGCCTTGTGATTTGTTAAAGGTCATGACAAATGCAAGACGGATCGGAAATTGAAGTATCGGAAATTGAAGCATATCGGTTGGGATTATCGGGATCCTAGGAATGAGCAATCGTTTCTGACAGCTTATCACATATAAATGTCAAAGGAAGTAACACGTTTGTTTATAATTTATTTCACGAAAAAGTCAAATAACACTCAACGCACCGCTAACTTACAACCTGTTTACTGCGCACCGGTAGCTGCCAGAACGTGTGCTTTATGTCGCTCAGCCATGGAGGTGTCAAAAAAGGCGTAGTAAAAAGGCTTAGTCAATAAGACAGTTTTTCTATTTATGTAACTGACACACATATATTATAGCCTATGTCCGTCTCCTAGCTCTAAGCTACCTACCCACCGATTTTTAGCCATATCGGTACAGCCGTTCTTGAGTTATAAGTAGTGTAACTAACACGACTTTCTTTTATATATATAGATTTATGTATTTTTAAAGTAATGTTTCAGTATTTTGGGATTAAATATATTGATTGGTAATTAGGAAAAATAAACAATTATTTCTCAATTTTTAAAATGTCTCTTTATTTCCCGTATGAGAAAAAGCTATTCACTAGGAAAACGGGTACCGAGTAGCAGCAACTTTCCGATGATCAATGGTTGAAAATGAACTCAACACCAACATTTTAATCATAGTTTTAGAACATCTCCCTCCGATAGTAAAGAAAATTTTTCATATAGTCACCATTGTTTTTTTCCTCTGGCTATATATTTAATTATGCAAATAAGTGAATTTGTAACCACCCTTCATGTTCCAGATTCTGAAATAGAGCACGTTTTCTGAAAAAGCTAAAGAGAAGTTTAAAAGGTGTTCCCATTTTCTCCTTTAGAAACTGTTCAAACACCACAGCAGTGGACATTTTGTGTCTAAACTCTCAAATATCCAAAGTAAGTAATACATTCTACTAGATTTTAAACAGCAGACAAATTCTCTAACATAAAAAAGGTATTAAAATAGTTTGGGTATTTTTTTTTTCTTCACTCAAAAAATTAAGCAACAAATCTACATTTTTTAAAACAGCATATGAGGATAATAAAAAACAACAATAATAACCAAACTGAAGTGTTTTTAAATAATTTTCCTAAAGTGACATTTTGAAAGCTACCACTCGTCACTTCTTACTTAAATAAACATATATAAGTAAAATTGGAGCTATTAGTTTGAGCTCAAACTCTATAAGTTGTGCAGTCAGTTAATACTTACTAGAAAAAGGAATAATTTGAAAGGCTGAACTGTGTTTTTATTGCCTTGTCTTCAAAATCAATGCCACTAAAAGATTGTTCTAAGATCGTACCTTTAACATTTGGTATAGAAACCATTGCTATTCATTACAGGTACTATCTACTAGTATCGATAGTAACGGAAGGAGTTCTAAGAAATATTACCAAAGACCAAGCCCTGGAAAAAGTCAAAATATAAATTAGAGAATAATTGGAAATATTGCATAAAATACTTTTAAAAACTATCCTAAGCAAGCAGACACTACCTCTAATTGTTGACATCTTCAGTTTTCATCTTTTTTTAAACTCTTTATTGCGTTTTACATAGTACGTTAGCTGAAAATCCTTAAGAAACTAGAATTTCCTGAACTCTCTGAAGATAGAAATCTCTACATCATCTCTACTGATTTAGTTAGACTACAAAAATTGTCGTAACGCAACTTTCTAGGATTCGTTGATGAAAGATTCTAACTTATGGGTAGGGACAAACAACTTAGTGGCCAACATTTGTGGAGATACTGCCTAAGTGATAAAGTAAAAGATTGTCAATAGAACGAAATCGGGAAAATATTGTATGTCTTTCTATACGATAAGGAGCACCTTTATCAATGTTGGAAGAGTTTTCAACTTCCAACAGTAAACAGTAGTCACAGAGAAGCTTTGTGCAATATTTTTATAATTTTGTACTTTACTTTATGTCATACATCTGAATAGCTAAGTTAAATAGGTTGAAATTATTTCATCGGACGAAGAAGAAGCTTCTTGTAATTAATTGTCTTTAACATAAAACCTTGTTTCCACATAATCAAAGATTTTTTTTCCTTTGTTGATATTATAGGTAGATTAAGAAACCCTTCATAATGACAAAAAAGTTGGAAGGTTTGAAGTATTGTCAGTATGACTGCGTTTTTGAATACATTAACAGACAAAACTTTCTTATATGCAACTCTTCAAGAAATATTCTTACCAAAAATCTCAAAAAAAAAAAAATCTATCTACAAAATCTCTAAAAAGGAGTAACTCAACCGAAAAACTCAACTTCTTACATTCCGACTACTTGACTGCTCATCAATTACAAATAACTAAACTTCTGTTAGCACTTGACCACCAACAAAGGGTAAAGAGGATAGTTATTCTTACCTCCCGTCGCAGCTTTACGAGCTACAAAAGACGTCAAAACGGTTCATTTCTCACCCATCGAGCTCGGGGAGCTCACATGAGCTCGGAAGAACGCTCTATTTGCTCGTTTTAAAGAATGTATTGTAGATTCTTATCTTTTGAGTGGCTTACAACAGAGATATTCTCAGTTGCCTGCTGTGCTGACCCTATTCCTTAAACCGAAGTTTAGTTCCTCATTTGTAAGAGATCTCTCAATCGTTTTCTTCAAAAAAATATTTTTGCTTAAATTTTCGAACAATCGAAGGTCCTGAACACAATGTATATTGCTGGAGATATCTTTTGTAAAAATTATTTAAAAAAAAAAGTAGAATTGCTTATTTAGTGAATAGAAATTATTTCAATTTCAGTAAACAACTGACAAAAAACAATCACATGACATAAAACAATCAAGAAAAGTTAATATTCCGAAGTGGAAACACTTTTATCTGAGAGATCAGAAGAAATATTCTACATTATTTGCAGAGCAAAATCTGTTGGAAACTCTTTTATTTTCCAGTTATCAGATGCTTCAAAGGAGTTTCATATGTCTAATAACTATTGTTAAGAAGCTGGATAGTTGAGTATTAATTAGGATTAAAATTAAAAAAAAAATATCAAATGCTAAGTAAACAATAGAATGCCAGGCCGTAATTTTATGGTAATATTCAATTGAAATAGAATAAATATTCGAGTAAGCATTACCTTTCAATTTGTTGCTTTCAAAGTTTCAGTTTTCTGTTAGCAACATTTTTCTGCTTTAAAAGATATTTTATGTAAGAAATGATGATATTTCACTGGAAAGCAATAAAGCAATTTAAAATTATTGAAAGCAAAATCTCATTAAAAGTTACAACAGTAAAGTTTTTTTAAACGTCTTTCTCGTTTTTAATACTACTTTTGTATCATTTAGCTTCGACCATTTTCTAAGAGTCGTCCATCGTTCTTTTTTTTTTTTAACTCTTTGTTTCAAAGTAACCTCAAAACTTACACAATAAGTTTAGCTTTTTTGAATTGCAGAAATTCCATTTTAGTTAATCTAATATAGACCAAGTCGTTCATCTGGATTATCGACTGATTTTCAGGATTTAAGTCTGTCATCCAAAACTAATTTTTGACAATTTCTAAAGCAGTTAGAGTTTGAACAATTTTTCATCCATTGCTCGTACATTTTACATCCTCTACGCTACTCAAAGCATGTAAACGCATTAATGTGACTATTGATTGTGTGAAACATAAAAATGTACACAAAAGCAATTTTTTCTTCTAAGAAGAACATCATTCTTGACTATCTTCCACAACTTCATGGCATTCAGATTTCATTATATTTTTGTTTAAAGGTACTTATTTATTTTTTAAAAAGTCTTTTTATGTCTGAATTTCTAGTTTAAGAAATAAATATAGAAAAAAAGCATGATTTTCATCCATAAGGAAAACGTTTTTATTTGCCAATTTTGCAGCCACAGACGACACTTTTCTGGTGAAATGAAAACTAAATTGTGTAGTAAACGTTTTTAACCTTGAAAAAAAATCATCATATTCACAATGAAGGAACTCTACAGTTATTTGAATATTAGCTTTAAAAAATATACCTAGTACGAATCCAATCTGTAATTATGATCAAACGCGGCCTGTTAAATAACCTGACGGTTAAACTGTCAGGGAAAAAATTTAATGAAGGACAAAACTGGTTGAAGTTTGGACCTCCCTTCAGACGCCTTCAAGACCTTGATTCGAGCTTTCAAATGATAATGTAACCTGAATATTTCAGCCCTCAGGAAGCGTGAAAATATTTGTTCAAAACTCACAGGGTGCCGATCATCGAAAATAATCGAACAGACAAGCCCATCCTGGAGAGTGTCTCAAAAAGAAGATTCGACCAACAACAGTCAGCAGCACTTCCAGTAATTCTTTTAGTTGCTGTCAATCAACAGCCTACTGATAGTTTTGACAATCCTTTCAGATAAGGACTGCTGATCAGAACGAATCAGCGCGAAGGCCAAAGTTTGTCGATTTGGCAATGAGCTTTTTGCTGTTCGAGTTCTCTTCCTCCTCGCGAACCTGCTGATATTTATTAGGCACATAACTGACAGATGTCTAATTATAAAGCACAAAAGTATACACGAAATTGCGCTTTAGATTTCCCGATTCGGGCACATTTGGGGCTCAACCAATGGAGTGACTTCAAATGTTGTTGTCAAATGACGTGAATTTGCACTTGTGAAGAGTATTTGTTTGAAAAAGGGACGAACTGCTGATTAAGCGGAACGGATTCTTGTTTGGTGTTCAATCATTAGGTTTGAGATAATAGGAGTTTATGTTACTTGAGAGTCACTTAAAATCAGTAAATGTACCAGGACCAACCTAGCTGGGTCCAGAGGCTATTGTTGACTTGTCATGTTCGTATTTGTTAAAATACGTTACTTTTGAGTAAGAAGTTTGTTTCCAATCCTATTCAAATAACATACCATTCGGTTCAGTGACGTACTCAAAGAGTGGGCTGATGGAATTGTAGCCCCCTAAAATTTTTTAAACTGTTATTTAAATGTTTGTTAAAATAATTCCCAGCCCGTTCTTTTTTCAAACGCATAATGAGGAGAATTTTCGTAAGTGAAAACTGAGTATAAATAGAGAATACTCTGAGAGGAACGTGGGAAAACTACTTTAACCTGATATTTAGTCATTATTTCTTTTCCATTCAGGCCAGACACTAAAAGAGGGCGCTACATACACTTACCAGTTTTTTTTTTTTTTTTTTTTGAAAAAGAGCAGCTAACTGCGCTTCAGTTATGTGTGATTAAAAAAACATATAAAATAAAAAATAAACATTCACAGTGTTGAAAACTAGAAAGAAAATGATGAAATGAATATACAATTACAAAATGTTTTTTTTTTGGTAGAAAACTATTTTGTAAACATCTTACAATAATATTAAGGAATGTCAGAGAAACTGTATTATTTAGAAAAACAATCTACGGGCCTCTAAAATGCACGTTTCAAACTTTTTTCAAAAACAATTTTCTGTAAAATTGTTGACACGAAAATGTAAGTAAAACAAGCGAAAATCAAACCTAACTTTATGAAAAGAATCAGAAGGCATAATATTTAAAATAAATCAAGTGATAATAGTGATTTAAGATAATCATTGCAAAATATCACATCAGTCCAAAAGGTTGAAAGTTTTAATTGAAGCCAACAAAAAAATTAGGAAGGAAATTGGAATTTCTTTATGAAAAACCGAGACAGAAATATTTTTGAAGGAGAAAAATTTGCTGAGGACTTGCCACAGTAATTTCTTTTAAAAAAATGAAGGAAGGTATAAATGTAGCAAAGAAACAGGGGGAGAGAGGGTCTCCGAAATGTAAACCCGTAATTTCCAAAAATAATCTAAAATTTCGTTTTTAAAAGTTCAATTTCGAACATTTACAGGAAGAAAGGGTCCCGACCCCGATTTCAACAGAACTAGCTTACAATCTAACTTTTAGGGTTTTCACTTCATTTAATTCTTGAAGGAGAAACTTGACCTCCTTCTCCCCTAACATTGTCTAAAATTTGCAATTATTGAGCTTTGATATCGAAAAAGACCAAGGCAAGCCCAAAAATCCCATCCCTGCCCCCAACATTACTAAAGATGATCTACAAACACATTTATAAAACTTCAAGTTCAAAAAAAAAAAAAGTTCGTAAAAACGCCAAAGAGTCATACAATTTGCTTTTGAACCACCAATTTTTTCAAAAAATCCCTTGGTGAGGATTCTGAATTCCTATTTTTTCTGCTCACGATACCAAAGATGATCTACGATTACTTTTTTACGACATTTATTTCAAAAACTTCCAGAGGAGGGTCCTCAAACAGTTGGTCCATAATTGCATTTAAGCTGCATTTTCCATGAGTTTCTTTGCAAAACGCTCGATACCCTCCCCTGTCACCGTCAAATATCATCTAAAATTACGCTCTTAGAAATTTTATTTCTGAAAAGTATGAGGCAAATTTTGAACTCAAAACAATGTTGTATTATTATTTTATTTTATTTTATATATTTATTTATTTTATTTATGTATTTAATATCGCATTTTACGATGCTCTACTGAAACATTATTTTCCTTACAGGGAGAGTGCAAGAAAAATGAATTTCTGTAATGAAAAAACAAATGTGTAACAAACAGACAGTAAAATGAATATTAAAGAGGAAAAACGATGTTCATTGCGCAAATAAGATGCAACAATTTAAATTTCAAAAAAAGAAGAAGAAAAAATCGCGGTAAAAATGGATAGACCTTTTAGAGAGTAGAAATGATTCCTGAAATACTAGCAATTGTATTAACTAAGCAATGACATGTAAAAGATTCAAGCATTTTTTTTCAAACTAAGTTGCAAGACTATGTATCATATTAATAACTCTGCAGTCAAAATACTTATGTTTATTAAACATAAAACTTGCTAAAACGTAGGTTTGCGTCTGATTAACAGTTTTTTTTTTCACTTCAGAACCTCGTAATCGAATTAAAAATACCGTAACATGAAAATACTATTTCCACACAAGACAGGTATTTTATTATGAAAATAAGTTACAGTGTTGCAACTCTAAACAGGGTTCTCTCTCTTGGATGAAAATTGATTTCAGAGTTGTGTGGGAGAGTATCCTACTTTTAAGCTCTCATTCCAAAATTAAGCATCCATTTAGATAATAAGTAGCCTTCATCATTTCTATACATGTAATAATTATTATCTATCTAATAATTTAAAGGGTAAAAATTATCCAAGAAATTCTAGAAATTGTATTAACAAAGGCAATTACAAGATGCAAGTATTTTTTTTTTTTTTTCGAAGAAAATAGCTGGACTATAACACATTAAAAACTCTACAGCACATAATACGTATGTTTGTTGAATAGAAAACTTGTTAAAAGCAGCTTTGCGTCTGATAAAAAAATTATATTTTTCACTTCAGTATTTCTCAATCAAGTTAAAAATACTGTATCATAAAAATACTATTTCCAGACAAGACAGCATTTTATAATGGAAATAAGTTACAATGTTACAACTCTAAACAGTGTCCTCTTGGACGAAAATTGATTTCAGAGTTGGAAGAGAATCCTACTCTTAAGCTCTCATTCCAAAATGAAGCATCCATTTAGATAATAAGTAGCCTTCATCATTTCTATATCTGTAATCAAATGTAAAAAGAAAGTAGCTGACAAAGGGTGCCGACAAGACCTCCAGGGGCTAGCAGTTCAAGCCTTCCTCTGACGAAAGAAGATTTTTTTTCTTAGCTTTTCTCTACATTATCATTATTTTAAAACGTCTTTTTTTCGTTCTTTGTGGTTCCTGTTCTTCGAACGAGGCTGCCATACTTGACATATTTTGTCTTTTCCTGTTCAGAAAAATTGACAACTTTTCTTACGGTTAAAGACAAAACTGCTTTGCAATTGTTATTGAAATTCAAGTTCTCTTACTGCGATAATTATTTTAGAGCTTCTTTTAATTAATTGTGTCTTTTTTTATACGTTTATTATTTAACGTTTGAACGAAACTAACTTAATTAATCGTTCTTTGCATGTTGTTTCATTTCTGCATGCATACTTTCTTTTATACAAGCGGAAAATAGCAGTTTTTTTTTTTATTTTTAATTGCTACTTGAACAAATACATGCTCCTACATGATAAATAAAAATTCATTTTAAATCTTTACGATGGGTTGAAAATGATTTTACTTGTAACACCTATTTTGTTTTGTTTTTTTTTTTCTTTTCAATTTTCTTTTTTCTTTTTTATCTTTTTATTTATTTATGATAATTTTATTTATATTCAAGAACTATTTTTAAAATTTTAACTAATATTCCCCTAGCATTTGCCTATATTATTACATAAGTTTTTCTCCTTTTCATGGAACTTTCTATTCAGGAAAAGATGGATGTTCAGACACGTTTCTCAAAGTGTTTGATATAAAGCATATAAATTTACTTTGGTACATTATTTCATGACGTCATCGAGAGATCGCTGAAGGGACCGTATGCGAAATCCTTCAAAATCTTGATTTTTCAAAACGTCATAAATCGGTCAATTTTTGTCGTAGAAGAGTGATTTTTTTTTTTAGTTTTAAACGTTACAGTGTCAAGAATGTTTTACTAAACATGATTGATAGGACTGGGGGCTGTATAAAAATTTAAATTTCGTAACTCTTTCAAAATTTGATTTTTTTGAAAAACATTTGGTTTCCCAAATTCCTTTCGTAATTTAGAGATTTTTTCCTAAATAAACCATATGCTTATCTCTAACGGTTTAGAAATTAGCTATTGGGCCACGATAGGAGTGGACACTCTGTATATATGATTAAGTTAAATTATAAAGATTTAAGGAAAAAATATGAAAATAATATTGTTTACGATACGTCTGTAAAAGTGCAAACAAACATCCCTTAAGTACTCTTTCTAGAGATCTTTAAAATGTAATTGTATTTTACAGAAGAAGAGTTTATGCAACCAAACAAGGGTCTAACAAATTTGCAGTCTCTGCGGAATTTTTTGTGCATCAATTGGTGCCTTTAGTCACAATAAATTTTCCGTTGTGAGAGTAAATAAAAATAAATATTTTATGGATAATATAAAATCTTAAATTTCGAAAAGTTACGTAATTCAAATACATTAATCTAGACACATTCTTTTATATATCAATCTCTCTTCCGTTGTTCAAGTGAAATCAAAGCCAAATTTATTGCTAAAATTATTCTTAAATACTAATGTAATTAAGAGAATCCTTATAAACTATTCCTTTAGAAGTTTGTATATCTTTGTTTGGGAGCTCTTTGTTCAAAAACTAAAACTAATTCGTATTTTTTAAGGGAAAGGGAGGAGTAGTCAACATGAAACACTAAAGTCAAGGTCAAACTAGTAATGCTAAAAAAGCATTTTCTAAAAAAAGAAATCATAAGCAAAAATTATCCGGAAGTTACGTGAAAACAAGTAACAAATCGAAGCGAACAGGTCGTACATCAATTTCTCAGACAACTCTGTTAAGCTGTCATTTCCTATTTTCTTTCCAAATGGAAAAGTCGTAGTTACGAACGTTATTTGACCTTTAGAGTTCATGCATAATTGTTTCTCTGTAGAAAACAATGTTTTTTAATCATTTATAGCCAGCTCATTTACGTTGGAGTACTTTAACGTAATTTCTAGGAAAAATCAAAAGCTCGTTGGAAATTCAGATAGGTAGATGTAAATTAAGAAAAGCTAATTGGATTTTAATGAAAAATAGCTTGGCAAACTTTTATTGAAACAAATAAAAAGTCAGTGCGAGTCAAAAACAAAGAAAAACAAAAAAACGTTCAGAAAGAAGAAAAAGTTTTGACAAGATTCGGGACAATTTTTTACTTAAAGAATGCATTGAAAGTTTTAAATATTTTCTTTGTCAAAAATTCAAGTATAAAATACTATGTTTTAACTGCAATAGTTTAATCACATATATTAGAGGCTAGGTACAGATATCCACTGAAGAAGTTGAATGAACAATATAAATAAAGTAAGTACTATGTTTTTGGTTTTTTTTCAGTTAAAATTAAAATACAATTTTGATTTCATGAAAAGGGTATTGAATAAATTGACTATGAAAAATAATACACAAAATTTCACTAAAAATGTTTTCACAATTTTAGAAACAATTCAAGTAAATAGTAGAAAGTAGAAAATATTAGGTCATTTAAAAGTCTTCGCGCTTTTTTCTAACCAGATGGTTTGCCGTATATATTTCGCGAAACACTAATCCAATTGCGTTAGATGAGTATTCGTTTGAAAGGTGGCATTTTAGGCTACCTTTTTAAAGTACTTCGCCAATCGAGTAAAAAGTTATAGCGCTTTAAAAATGACTGAAATATCTGAAAAATACGATAGGTAATGCTTTTTCACTGCAAAAAAAGAAATAAGAACGTGCCAAGAGCGGCCGATGTTTTTTAAAAATGGTATGTAAGGATGTAATGAGTGAACGTCGTAATCAAAAGAGGTATACTCTATTCCGTTCCGGAAATTTCGATGTCAAAGATACACCTCTCTCTGTTCGGCTATTCACTGAAAAAGTCGATGAATTTTTTCAACTGGTTTAGCGGGACCAACGAGTAAGCTCTTAAAAGATGGAGGAGACACTTAACATCAGCCACATAACAGTTTGGGATCCTCTGAAGAGAACAGGTTGCTCAAAGAAGCTCCATGTTTGGGTGACACAAGAATTACCGAAAAAAAATGATCGACAGAGCTACCATCAGTAAAACGCTTCTAAGGAGATCCGAAATCGATTCTTTTTGAAGCAAATTATTACAAGAGATGAAAAATGGATTAGATACGAGACAATTGAATGCATGCGATCTCGGTAAAGGGCTTTGACCCACCACAAACGACTTCAAATCCGAATTGACGGTAAAAAGGTGTTTCGTCGAAATAGAAGGGCATTGCTCATAATGAACTGATTCAACCTGGCGCAACAGCAAATTCTGTTCTCTATTGTGCATAACTCAACTGTTTCAATGAAGCAATCAAGAAAATGCGACCAGAATTGGCCAACAGAAAAGGAGTTGTGTTCCACCATGATAATGCTAAGCCACCTTTGATGACTATATATATATTCTAAGTCATCTTTGATGACTTAGAATATATCGAAGAAACTTGGTTATGAACTTTTGGAGCATCTAACGTATTAGGCTGGACCTTGCTAATTTTGATTATCATTAGTTTCAGTCTCTGAAAAATTCTTTTGATGGCAAAAAATTGGCTAACTGAACAGTTGCTGAAAATGACTGGGCTAAGTTTTTCGCCGATAAACCTCAGAAGTTTTACACCAATAAAATTATGCAGCTACCGAGGGAATAGCCAAAGGTCATAAATAATAATGAGCATATGCACTTAGATTAAAATTAATTTTCAGATAAAAAAATTCTTACTCAAAAACTTACGAAAAAAGAGCGGAGACTTTTTAATGACCCAATATTTTTGACTTACCATTATAAAAAAAAAATATTAAAGTAAGGTTAAAAATTTTTGAGTGAAGTAAAAGTATTTCTTAACTGTAGTAAAAGATGATGACGATCAAGTTTTTAAATTTTAATTTTAATCTTTCTTTTTTCAAAAAACATATGAAATTGCAACACCATGAAGGACTTGCGCGAATGGGCTGAAATTTTCAGCAATTCAAAGTAGGGTATGATATGCAAATGATTAGAATTTTAGACTCGTAGCGCATGTGTACGCTGAGCAGCGCCCTCTGAACGCTAGATTTAACCGAATAAATAGACGGCTGCAGCAAAGCATGTATGGTTATAGGTGGTTATCTGCTTGTGATAAACGTTAGCTCAGACGTTGCTTATGCCTCTTCGACGAAAACGAGCGAGGTTTCAACAACTTACGGGGCTTGACGGCGGAGGATCATCAGCCTTCGTGAAGCTGGATTGTCTTCTCGTGACATAGCCGCTCGTGTGCAGCGTAACAGCAGCACAGTAATGCGTGTTTGGAAGCAGTGGACGGACGAGTGTCAGACAACTCGGAAATCTGGGAGTGGACCCCGAAATGTGACGTCAGAGCGCGATGATAGACACCCGATCCGCATGGTGCTGACGGACCGTACAGCTTCAGTACAGTAGACAACTGACAGCACATTGGTCAACAGTTACAGATCTTTCATTGTGTGCTTCATCAATTCGTAGACGTCTGCTGCAGCGTGGACTGTGCGCAAGAACACCTTCATACAGAATCCCCCTCATGCTAAACCATCGCCGCCTGCGGCTACAATAGGCCAATCAGTATAAGGAATGGCGTGCTCATTGGCAGTATGTTATGTTTTCTGACGAATTCCGCTTTAATTTGTGGTACCATGATAGCCCAATTCGCTTCCGACACTATGCCCCGGTGAACGCCATCTGCCAGAGTGCATTATCGAACGTCACAGTGGACGAACACCTGGAGTCATGGTCTGGGATGCCATATCATATCACGGATGATCTCAATTGCTACGAATTGTGGGTAATATGAACAGCAACCGGTACATCAGAGAAGTTTTACAACCCCAATCTGTCCCTTTCCTTCAAGGCTTGCCTGGCGCTGTATTTCAGCAAGATAATGCCCGCCTTCATGTCGCTAGGACTGTTAAATCCTTCCCTGTATCGCAACAGTTACTGCTTCTTCCTTGGCCAGTGTATTCCCCAAATATGTCGCCGATTGAACATGTCTAGGATTTCTTTGGTCAGCGTCTCGTTCGTGATCTTTGTCCTGTTGCTTCTACAGACGAACTTTGGGTACGCATACAAACAGAATGGAATGCTCTTGATCAGGCAGACATTAAAAATATATTTGACTCCATGCCACGTCGCGTAGCAGCACTTATTGCAGCACGTGGTGGCTACACAAAGTACTAATTTCAATATTTTTTAATTGTTTGTTGGCTTTCTAAGTTTAATCATTTATTTGTACCACTATCACTCAGCTGTGTATTAAATTTCATTCAATTATGACGATTCCTTAATGTTGTTGCAATTTTCACAAACATGAGTTTATATTTCTTAGTAGATAGCTACAAAGCATTTCACGGTATAAACAATTAATTATTTCTTAACGCATTCACCTTTTTTCTGAGAATGACTCAATTTGTATATTAAATTGTATTATTGTGAATATGATACCAACAAACATTTATCTCTTAAAGGATATCTCTTAATGGCTGTATGTTTCTTTTAGTTACAGTTTTTGATATTAAAGCAGTTGTATTAATCAGTTCCTATATGAGTCACTGACGGACATGCATTTTGACTTTTACTTATGTGGAATTTTTTGTAACTATGTCCACAATTTTTTTTAAAAAATCATGATTTGAATTTTTATATTTATGAATATATCTGTATAATTATAATTAAATTATTCTATTAAAACATATGTGTTGTATAAACATTAATGCGAAACAATAATATATTTTACTGCGTTTTCTTAACTACAAGTTTGCTGTAATTTTAACCTTTTGAGTTTACCTTAATAAAATTATAAATTATTGTAGAATGTTTCTCCTTCTTTCAGCTTGACGGGCAGGCCCGTCATTTAGGGGGGGGGCAGGGGGGGTCAATTGCCCCCCCCCTTTGAGAAATTAATGTATTTACATATAAGTGGGCATGGTTTTTTATGTTTTCCGATAAAATTGCATTGTGTTTGGACCCTTTGCCCCCCCCCCCTGGAAAAACTAGAAATGACGTCCCTGTTGACGGGAAAAAAATAAATAAACAAGTTACATTACACCAAAAGAAATAAGAATTACGGAACAATATACACATGTTTTGACAGCATAATATTTACTTGTGTTGAACATCCAACAAACATTTTAAAAGTATGAAATTTTGTAGGAGCTGATCCTAATGTTTAAGACCAAATCATTCCATTATAAGTTACAGTTATTTAGAAGATTGAATAAGGAAACAATGTATTATACGTGGAAGTTGGGAAGAAGTAGTAGTTCCTTTCACTGAAGTGCCGCAGTAAGAGAACATTTTAATTACGCACGATGAAATGACATTACATTACTTTTTACATGTGCTTATTAGAACGCCAAAAGGTGCAATTTTAAAAGTGGTAATATTTTTCTTCTTGAATTTAACTCTTGGATGAAAACGGATTTTGATTGGCATGGCGCGATTCTGTCTTCAGGTCCACGTGCGTCTGACGCTAATTGTCCGTCTGCTCGTAATGAGGCAACCAACTGGAAAACCGTCACGCGACAAGGCATGCGGCCGCCAATCAAATCGCGGAAAAGAAAAGGGTGAAATAAAAATTGCCTTAAAGGATTGATGAAGTAGAAAGAAAAGATTTTTTAGCCATCCAAAGTTGAAGGTTTGTGATAAAATTGGACCCTGCTTTAACAAAAAGTGTTGTCAAGCTTGCTGTGAAGTACAAAATTGGTTTTGGGTATTTATTGTTTGGAGTTAGCTTTACAATGATTTGATTTGTCGATTTATAAAAGTGAAAAAAAGGTTTTGATGTTTGTTCGTCGTGATTTGTTTTATTCACTTGTCTTGATTTTATCGTTTTATTTGATTTTACTTCATATTATTTGAATTGAACTTTGATCGAATCGTAATAATAATGAGAGAAATTATTTTGGAAAATAAACAAAATGAAAATTGTCGGTGGAATAAGGAGCTTTCTTTATTATTATTTTTTCCCTGTCTTAAAAAATAAAGAATATAAAACTTGAAGATAAGTCTTGTGTGTAGCATGGAATTGAGACTTTTATTTATTTTTCTCTCAAATAAATAAATAAATACAAAATTTAAAATAACTTCTACACGAAACTTGTCTTATTTATCTAGTAATATTATAATTGCAGACATCAATCAGTAGATGTAAATAAAATGAATGTAAATTATTTGAAAAAAGAGTGACAAAGATTTAAAAAAAGAAGAAGAAAGGAAAAAAAAATACGTACTTAAAAATTATGGCTCCTATATTTTTTTGAAGCGGCAAAATTTTATCAATTTCTACGATTAATTTATGAAATGTGGACAAGCAAAAATGCAAACCTTTTTTACATCAACTTGAACATTTGAATTAAATCTGAATTGTTTTACAATTTCCATAAAAAAGAACATGACTTTCCTCGAAAATTATACAAAGATCTCTTGCCTACATACCTACAACCTTTGGCTATAAATATCGGCGCATTTGCTTTCAAGAAATCTCCTACAAATCGGTGCTATTATTTTCAAAAGACAGAATATAACTTATAATACCCATGAAGCTTAGTCAAACAGAAGCTATACAAATTCGATGATATATTTTATGTACTTTTTCGTAAATTCAACCTATCGAACGGCATTTTCTTCGACAGTATGTAAAACCATAACTCAACACCTCTCTTTGAGCCAGGGCTAAATTAACCATTTAACGATACCAAACACTTGGAGCCATTTTTCTGTAACAAAAATACTCGTAATTCACCTTAAATCACCCAAAAAGTGCGAAATGGGGGCATAAATATCTCTGCGTAAACATGAGCCCTCAAGGGTCGGGATTGATTAAGAAAGCCGCTGTGATGAAGTGCCTCGGTCTGAACTGTGGGGTCACGTGGGGTCCGCAAAAGTGCACGGAACTCGTGGCGGATACCTCAGGGAATGGAATAAAAATTTCGAAACGTAGAAAATTCCTCACAGGTAATCTGTTTTCTAGCAAAAAGTATATTTCTAGGTCCAAGTTTATGAATACTAAAACAGTTACCACAAAATATTTCGAAGCAGAGTTTTGTGTTTAACACTGGATTGCCCAACATTGCAAAAAACGAACTGTTGTTTTTACAGTATAGTACTGGCAGCCGAGGTTCCAATTTAAAACTGTAAAATGCACAGTAATAAGCTGTTAAACTAGTAAATTTAGTTTATTACTTTAAAGTTAAAATTTTTCCAGTTTATTGACTTAAAATTTAACTGTATTGTACTGCATAAACAACAGTATAATACTGTCAGTAGAGATTCCAGTTTAAAACTGTAAAATTAGCAATTTTACAGTTTATTACTGTAAAATTAGGAATCTTACAATTTAGTACTGAAAAGCAGCAATTTTACAGTTTATTACTGTAAAAGTAGCAATTTTAGAGTTTATTACTATAAAATTAGCTGTATTGTACTGTAAAAACAACATTCACATTTTACAGTGTTGTAGTCATTTTGACTGCTTTTCAGAAAAGCAATTTTGTACATAATAGCGCAATTTCTTAGAATTTTGTGCCTTTTTACAACATATAAATGCGTTCATTAATTATTGTTGTTACCTCATCCGTCCAGTTTTAGTTTTTCAGTAACTATATGTGAAAAACCGAAATTTTTTCAAGCAGTCAAAATGACTGCTTCTGCAATGTTTAATTGACAAAAACAGCGTCAATGCATCTTAAAAAGTGCAAATTGAATATTTTTAAAATTGTTCTCCGTTCACGTTGTTATCATGAACTTTCTTTTCAGTGAAAAAAAAATTTTTTTTTTCTTATTTTCATAGTTGTTTTATCCTGCAAGCATACTATAAGCATAGTAATAAAACTGTAAGTCCAGGTTTTTTTTCCTTATTTAATAATTAATTAAAAAGGAATAATTTAACACCGGTTCATATACCATTTTTAGTAAAGTTGCATGGAAATACCATACATTATATCTAAACTGCAACATACGCTTTAACGGAAAGTAATTCATCAAATCAATGGCTTTATTTACTCATGCAAATAAAAGTAAATAAATAAACTGTTTAAATTTATTTGTTCTCCTTGGAAAATCACTTACTAGTTTTCTCAAAATTTTATCGCATGCAGATTTAAGATACATACTTAAATCTGTCGTGGGTAGATAAAGAGGAATTTTGCGTGACCAGGCCACACTACTAGAAGTTACCACCAAAACAGATCAAGAACGCATAGACATTCCCATTTTATCAATATGCAGTTAAATGTTAATGTATTCTCGTTACGTTATAATTGACAATTTATTTACAACTACTTCGAGCAAATTTTTTTTTATTCTTGATGGAGAAAACTGTTATTTCAAGTCCACTTAAGAAGTTCATTCAATTCTTTTAATAGTGGTTGCGATTGTATTTTTTGTATGTTTTGATAAAATTATCTCTTATCTGGAGACTGAATTTTACTCAGGAGTGCAGCTGTGATTCAAAACTAAATTCTTGGTACTGACCAGATTATGTATAAATTTCTTTGCATATGAAAATTACGCTCTCAACTGAAATAAAAATTAATAACAAAATTATAAATTTGTGGAAAAGAAAATTGTATTGTGATTTATGTATACAAGACAACAATTTTTTTGACGAAAATTTAATCTCAGATTCGTTTTTCTTCAAAAATGTTAATTACTACTTGTATAATTACGTTCATTATTTTTTAAATTGTTCAAGAATTAAAATTGAAAAAGACTCCCTTTCATAGAAATTAAACGTTTAAAAGATATGTTTTTGAGAAAAAATAAACTACAGAGGAGTCTCGAAAACTCGAAGTCCCAAGGAACCGACGTAAAGCGTCGAGAAATCGATATTTCGAGTAATAGGAAGTTTCCACAGCCTTCTCAGGAGATTGGAACCCGATGAAGACTTCAAGATTAAGGTATAATCCAGTTATGAGGCTTCGAGTTATCGAGACTCAACAGTATGAAGAAACGTATATGCTGTCAGAAGTCAACCATGGATGTCTTCAGAAGCGCTGTCCTCAGCATAATTTGAAGAGACCACCTACCGTTCAAGGTCAAGTATTTGGCACATGGGACAGCTCAAACTGAATATTATCGATTATTTTCACACTTCTAATCAGAACAACTTCTTTTACTAGTGTTTTATTAGATGACAGGATTGGGTGAAGAACAGACAGAAAAAATCATTTGCTTGAGAATGTATGACTAGAAAATACTTTAAATCTAATAATAACTAATTTAGTTACAATGTTTGTCAAGAACAGGTAATTAACAGCGAAATAAATTCAGTAAAAAAGTTTTTTTTTAATTTATGAAAAATAATATTACATAGAAATAATCGATTGATTAAAGTTTTGAATAATTTATGAATAAATGTGCAATTAATTGTGTTCTACCTATTAGTAAAACTTAAATACGTTTCAAATTTATAGAAAAGAAATATTTTCCTTATTAACTATTTACTTTGTATTTTATTTCTCGAGAAGATGTTATCTATGCGTATGAAAAAAAATCGATCAATGAATTGTCGATTTAACGGCATGCAAAAAGAAGAAAAAAGTTGAAAGAAATAACACTTTTGTAGTCAATAAGTCAGGGTAGAATCAAACTAATACACTGACCATAATTTAATGTACATGTCCATTTATGTTTTCGTTTGCACTTGTTTCGGGATTGATTTTATGGGCTTCTCTTTTTTAAATGGAATGATGAGCACAAGTAACAGAGGTCTATATATCATTTTGTTATACTTTATACACAAAGGAGAGTTTTTGAGCTTCGCCACTGGTGTCGTAAAAAGTTATTTTAATTTCAGCACAATTTCTGTATGTTTTATGCACAGATATATTCATTTCTTCTTGCCAATAAAGAAGAAAATTTAAGACATAGTTGAAATTGAAACGTTTATGCTGTTTTTTAACATAAAAAATCTACTAAGTTAACCTTTAACGGGCACAAGCCCTTTTCTCCAAAGTTCACATTTTGCATTATAATTAGAAAAATGAAGCTCATTTATGACCAAAAAATACTTTTAGTTTGTCTGATGGAACAACATGAAGCATGGAGCAGCTCACAATGGAACATTACATGTTTTACATAAAACTTTTGTGCGTTTCTAGTGCATTTTAAGCTCTAGCGTGGTAGTAAGAAATTTACCACCGCCTTAAAAAGGGTTAATTGAAGTCAGGAAAAAACAATGCAATAAGCAGGATATTGTTGCAAGCCGAAAGTTGTGTGTCTCATGGTTACACTTTGTATTTCTTCCTTTAATGGATGAGCAAGAGCACGGAGCAGCCTTCCTTGATTTGAGCAATAGGTAATAAAATTACGGTATGAAAAACCCCATGAACAAAAGATGTTTAAATGCTTTATTGGACGAAAAATAACCCCAAAATTTGCAGCCCCCCCCCCTCCCCCTGACTAAAAATGCAACCGTAAATTATCTAAAGAGAACTTATTGATTATAGTATCCGATCGCAATGAGCTCGAAAAAAGGGGCACACTGTCGTGCTTCTAGTGTTTTTTTTTTTTTTTTTTTTAATAGAGCTCTTTACAGGCTATAACTATAACTATAAACAGATTTCACAAACTAGTACATCCTATAAACAATTTTAATTGTATTTAAGTAAACAGCCAATTTATGGATCAAAACTTTAATATATTAAATTGCTTAGAATAAATTTTCACTTTCACCTTACTCTCTTAAAATTTTAAATAATAACATTCGTAAAAAAATATTAGCAACTAAGGACAAATACTCGTAAAAACATCGCTAAAAGTAAAAAAGTTCAAAAAGAATTATATTAAATAAATATCAATGAATATAAAACATACTTAAAAATTGGCTGATAAGATGTTAAGGAAAAAATGACTGAACTTTCTAATAGTAATAACTTTTGAAAGAATTACAGATTGGAACAGAATTTTTGCTGGAAGTACCGTTCGGAAGATCTTCGGCAGGAAATGTCATTCACATGATAAGTTTTGGTATCTGAAGAAATGTTTGCCATCTTTTGAGCAGTTCCATAAACTTAGTTTTAGACTATACGAAAAAGTTCGAATCCTGTATAAATCTTTAATGTCGGTGAGCAGCAGATATATACACTTCACTGTAAAAAATATATCTCCCCTAGTTCAATGTTTCACTGAGAAATTGATTAAATCTATCAAAACATAGCAGCAGCCATCATATTAGAGCTAAATTTTACCAAAGAAATGGCGATCTTACAAATTGGTGTTATAACACCATTGCATTGGTGAAACTTATCAGAAATACGGTAAACTGTTAAAAAAAAAAAAACCTGAATTTTCAGGAAGATTTTTACTGATTTTAACAGTAAATTTCCGTTTTCGTTTCAAAACAGAACTTTTCCTTGAAAAAACGGAACTATTTCGTGAATTACCAAGTTGGAGAAACAAAAAACGGAATTTACCCGGTTTTGTGGTTGAAATATAACCGAACGAGAGAGTTAAAGACAGTCTGAAGAGACTTGGCGCGTGCGCAGAAACGACGGAGTTTTCGGCAGCATAAATGATTCATAACTGAATCAAAGTGCGCAGCAAAAGTAACGCAAAGTCATCGAGAATTAAGATGCATGTTTAAGCTTCTGTGAAAGCGACTTGTATTATTCGCATTAGCATGGAAAAGAGGACATCTGTGTCTCGTCGTTTGGATGGCTACTTTACAAAAAACATCACAGTCGAATGTTATTTAATCGTGTTCCTCAGGACGTTATTATATGTGCCATTTTGTTTCAATTTGAAAATGCTTCGTCGAAGAGCGTTGACTATTGTTATAGCATTCGAAGAAGAATTATTCCAGGATTCTGCGTAGTTAATCAAATTGACTGGAAAAATAATTTGGATCTTTTCATGTGATTATTCGGTATCCAGCATTTCCTAGCTCAACATTTTTAAGAAGACTTCGTTTATCGCAATGGATAGAATCAAAATGGGCAACAAAAGGGCGTGTTAGTATATTTTAAAATCTACTCGCTCTATTGTTGCCTTTTTTGAGCAACAAAAATTAAAAATTTTTATCTAAGAGGTAAGAATTTTTATTTTTGTTACTGCTATTTTTATTTTAATCTGAGTCCAGACTTAACAGTTAGTTATTTCATGATGTAAACCAATTGTGCATTTTAGTAGTTGCATGTATAAACTTACTGGTGCTGAGGGTTAGTAAAATTTATTGAAATGATTTTTGTAATTTTATATCAAGATTTAAAAGCTTAGTTTCAAAACTTAGCTTTTTTACTTTATGACTTTACTTCGTTAATGTGACGAAATTAATGTTGTCAAAACTACGAAAATGATTGTCAATTTGACGACACTAGGATAAAGAAATATTTCGCTACATTTGACGAAATTCATCCCCAAAAAAATGACGAAATGTTCGCTCGGGGTATATTCTTGGAAGTGATTTCATCAAAAACAAAGAAAATTCGTTAATTTTGAGAGTGCATTTCTGAAAGTGTTGATCACTATGAACACCATAACGTAAATATACAGGGTGTCCACTCCAATCGTGGACCAATAGCTAATTCCTAAACCGTTAGAGATAAGCATATAGTTTATTTAGGAAAAAATCTCCAAATTATGAAAGGAATTTTGGGTCTATTCAATGTTTTTCAAAAAATCAAATTTTGAAAGAGTTACGAAATTTAAATTTTTATATAGCCCCCCAGTCCTATCAATCATATTTAGTAAAACATTCTTGACACTGTAACGTTTAAAACTAAAAAAAAATCACTCTTCTACCACAAAAATTGACCGAGTTATGACGTTTTGAAAAATCAAGATTTTGAAGGATTTCGCATACGGTTTCTGAAGCGATCTCTCGATGACGTCATGAAACAATGCAAAATCTTGATTTTTCAAAACGTCATAACTCGGTCAATTTTTGTGGTAGAAGAGTGATTTTTTTTAGCTTTAAACGTTACAGTGTCAAGAATGTTTTACTAAATATGATTGATAGGACTAGGGGGCTGTATAAAAATTTAAATTTCGTAACTCTTTCAAAATTTGATTTTTTGAAAAACAGTGAATAGACCCAAAATTCCTTTCATAATTTGGAGATTTTTTTCTAAATAAACTATATGCTTAATTCTCTAACGGTTTAGAAATTAGCTATTGGTCCACGATTGGAGTGGACACCCTGTATATGAAAATAGAGGAAATTAATTTTTTGAAGTTATGCGCTCAGAAATACTATGCATTGATCATTCCATCTTCAAAATATTTGAGTATTTTATGCGAGATTGATGTAATCTTTTCAAAAAAATCATGTTATTTTAATGAACTAAAATTTTTAATGAAAAAAAAAAAAGCCAATTCTTGTATTGCTTTAGTATTTTTTTTTAAGGCAAGATGTTTAAAAGGTTGAGGTATATGAGCGGATATTTTCAAACTTTTTCTAAAAAACAAAATTCGTAAGAGTTTTAAGTTTATATTTTTGCTCATCATTTTGTCTTATATATATATAATTTTCCGGTGAGCTAGTTTACGCTCCTTTTTCAATTGCTCTATTTTTTTGTTTCTCATTTTCCCATATTTTAATTATCCACATTTTTACGTTATAGGCTTATACCTATACGCTTATACTTATATATGCAAGATGGAAAATTATTGAAATTTTGCAAAATAAACAAGCGCTTTTATAGCAGCTTAATATTAATAACAAATAATATATGAAAGTTTAATAAATTAGTCCTTTAAGTGGCGCAAAATGTGTAGATTGGAAAAAACAACAAATGAACAAATTGAAATTTTAAGAAACTTTAGAGAAACATTTGAAAATTTACGAAACAATATAAACATATAAAAAGAACAAACGAAAAAGATAAGGCAGCACATTACCCATGTTTGTTCTTTTTATATGTTTATATTGTTTCGCAAATTTTCAAATGTTTCTTAAAATTTCAATTTGCATTTGTTGTTCTACACAATCTACGCATTTTGCGACACTTAAAGGACTAATTTATTGAACTTCCATAGATAATTTGCTATTGATATTAAGCTGCTATAATAGCGCTTGTTAATTTGCAAAATTTAAATAATTTTCCATCTTGCATGTATACATTTAAGTCAAAGCGTATAGGTATAAGCCTATAACGTATAAGCGGGGATAATAAGAACCGAAAAAATGAAGAACGGAGAATTACGAAACGAAAAAATGCCTAACGGAAAAATGACGAACGCTCCGTTCGTCATTTTTCTGTAAAATCACGGAAATATAATTAACGAAACGGAAACACTCCGGCAACTCAGCTGCCGTATCTTTTTTCGTTATTTTCAGGAAATTTTTTTAACAGTGTAGTTGCATTTAAATTTTGCCACACTTTACTGATTTCTTGGTGAAAGGATCAACTTCATTTTTAGAACGTAATTTGTTAATAAACGAGTAATTAAAACAAGTTGTAATGTTTTGCATCTTCATTGTATTTCAAGTTCTACTTCATAAACTGTTGGTTTTACACCCAATATCTTAATACACGTGCACTTTCCAACATTAAATCCAATTACGGCGGAAAAAAACGGACAGCACATGTCTAATGTCTTTAAACAAATCTCCCTGTCTCATTTACAAAGATAAACGAGCTCATACCTTTTAAATCTTGGGGGGGTATTGGACATCAATGACTTCCCTGGGGCCACGATAAAAGCGAAAGCGGCAAAGAAAAGCGAATCTAACGGCGAAGTCGCGTGCGGCGATGCTCTTTCTTTACTCCCCCCGCGTTAATTACCTCTCTTTAAAATAGCTCCTATTGTTAGTAAATTATAATTTTGAGCAAAACTATTTGCTTCTGAATATCTTTCACCTTTAAGGTTAATTGTTTACAATTAGGAATTAATTGTTCTTTTTAGCAATAGCATTCCCTTTTTCTTCAGCGAATGCTTCTGAACCCAAATATTGATGCGAAATAAATAAATTTCTTTGCGCTAAAAATAACAGCAAATAATACCCCTACTAAAAATGACACGTAGAGATCAATAAAAAAAAATTGTACGGGGAAATGACCAACGGATATCAATAGAGCTAAATCAGTAGAGGTCTACTGATATCAGTTGAACAAGATGTTATGGATGTCTATTGATATCCATAGATTCTACGGTTTTGTTCTACTGATATCAATAGACCTCTACTGATTTAGCTCTATTGATATCCGTTGGCCATTTCCCCGTACATTTTTTTTTTATTCCACGATGCTATTGATCTTTATTGATATCCATGAATCCTACGGTTTAGTTCTATTGATATCACTGAAAGATGCTATGGATCTTGTTTTGATCTTTACTGATATCAACAGTCTCTACTGATTTAACAGTATTGATATCCGTAATCCACTTCACCATACAATTTCTTTTTATTGGTCTCTATATGTCACTTTTACTAAGGATAGAACTACTCGAACAAAGTTGTGTGCAAAATATCCAGCAGAACAAAAGTGACATATACTGAAGCAAATGCACCCACAGCTCGATCATAGCATCCTAAGCCTGCAGTTTCGCCCTTATTGTGGACTACACAGTTAGGAATAGCCAATGATCGAGCCGGAGGCAAAAATCCTCTTAATATAGCTAAGATAGCCAACAAACTGGTAGATAAAGTAAATTTATCTGTTTATGCGTAATAGCATTAATTAGCCACAGCATAAAGATTTTGTGCATATCAGGGCATAACACTAGATTGAAGTCTCAAATTTTAATGAATATGCATCGATACTCATTATGCATCACCATGGAGATGTATGGAAAAGACCCTCAAAATGATGATTCTTAGATTAAAGACAAACCTATTTATGGAACTTCAAATGCTCCGTTTTTCCCAATGCGCACAATGTACAATTTACGCGTGAAGAGGCCAATTTTTTTGTATCCAGTTTAAAGAATAGAAATGTGTTTTTCTTTAATTATCATTTTTAAATAATATCTTTGAAATGAATGGTTGAACCATATGTCTGTGATGATTTGAAAGAAAACTATTGATTTTTTTCAAACATAAAGGACAAAAAATGACTGGCATAATCTATGGATCTGTAATATCATATTTTAAAAAGTCAGAAATTTTATCAGTTAAAATTTCAGTCGAAGTTTATTATTTAAAATTATAGTTTTCTTTATTTACAAAGTTTAAAATCATCTGCTTTTTTTTATTATTACTATTATTAATAACTTTCCTAGCTCACTAATTTTACCGAGACTTACTACTTAAGTTTAAACTTAATGATTTCATTTCTACAGATATCAATTGGAATTAGTAAAACCTATCGGATTTCTATTGATGTCAATTAAAGCTTTAAGTGATATTCATTGGGATCAGTATCCTACTGACCAGATTTCTATTGATGTCTATAAAGCTTCTATTGATATCCATTGAAATGCTTTCCTACTGACCAAATTTCTATTGATGTCTATTGGGCTTCTATTAATATCCATTGGGATGCTTTCCTACTGACCAAATTTCTATTGATGTCTATAGGGCTTCTATGGATATCCATTGAGATTATGATCAGTAGGTTACAGGTATCAATAGCTTCTATCGATACCAATAGAGAAATCTATAGAAATCAATTTATATCAGTAGAACTCTACCGATATCAATAGATTTTTCTATCGATCTCTATGGGTCATTTTTAGTAGGGACGACATTAAAAAGCAAAAATCCTCCAAATGGTTCCAAATATTGATGTTGATCGTCTGTATTTGAATGATTGCGATTGTTTCATTCTAAAGTGAAAGAAAATATCAAATTTAATTTAGCATTTAGAACCTTGAATTTCACGAATAAAATTACTTTATCTGATTTTGTAATTCTTTGTGATTAAATCGATAGTTAGCAGGAAATGTTGTCGTAAGGAAAGTTCAGTGTGGTCCAACAATTTATGTTTAAAGAGACTTATGATATTGGTTACAATATATTGTAATGTGTATATAAGCAATCCAAAGCTCCTTTCATTTTTAAAAAAGTCCTGATTTTGCGTTGAAAATTAGAATTTTTCTTTGGATTACTTAGAAAAACAATAAGTTTGTTTTTGACTTCTTGAAATTTTACTGTGTATGGATTAATCTTCAAGATTTTAGAATTTTCTCTGTTTGTATATCTTAGATCATAACTGAGATGCTCGTATCAGTAAAGCAACCAGAATTTTTCTTGAGGAGGATGGAGCATAAAACAATTATCAATATACATAGACATCTGGACAAGTTGGCAACAAGGCGTGAGTCCAAGGGAACTTCAGCACAAGAAACCCTCTCGCTACAACCTGTCGACATTTTTTGGTATTATATATACAAAGCCAATTTTTTAACCTCGTTTTTTATTTTTCCTCCCGGTCCCAAGTGCCGTTGGTTATATGTAACCTCCCCCAAGTAGGTCCAGGTCCCAAAATACTGCAACTCATGCTTTAAATATGTTTTTATCGTTCCTTCAACAATGTTCAACCTCAAACTATTTCTCATCTTTTGTCTGTTCATTTTAAAGAAGAATTCTTCATTGATTCAAATATATTTTGCCATTATTAAACATGATGCTTTAAAAACTTTCAACACAAAATACAAAACGTTGATAAATGACGCAAGCATTAATTAAGTTTTTTTTTTTTTTTTCAAAACGGAAATGTGTTAAGCAATTTTTTACCACTGACGTACTAATTTTGAAATAAACAAATTTTTCAGCAGGAAAAAGCATCTTACGCCCTCCTGACCTACTTTTGAATTTCTAAAGAAAAGAGAGGTTGAAAAGATTTAACAGTGGATATCATTAATCGTTCTTTACCTCTGCACTTCTGAATACTATTTTTCTGCCTTGTCCCTTAGTAATAGATTATTTCTATTGTGTCCGTTTACATACTTATTTTTGACTTCTCAATTGATTAATTTTGAATCTTACTTAATTTTTCAGGACTTCTCTTTCAGTTTATCTTGATATGAATTCGTCATCTTGTGCTCCGGGTGTACCTTCGTCGAAAGACATCAATTGCTCTGAAATCTCTGAAGTTAAAACATCTTTAGTACTTCATTGTTCTTTCACGTACCACAGACATAGCTGTGTAACTTATATGCGTATGAGAAATTAATAAAGTAAAAATAAAATGAGAAACAGTTAACTCATTTTAACTTTTATTTATTTGTTTATTGTATTTTATTTTATTTTTTGACAGAAAGCGTTATGTTTTAGCTAAGATATTTAAAATACATTTCGAACGAGCAAATTGCAACTGCAGCGATTGACTTGTGATTTAGAACTTTTTTCGGTTACACTAGCTAGTAGACGGTGCGAATTAAATCACTCATTATAGAATGATTTCTTAGACTATTTATAATTGATCCTCTCCACTTTGCAACATTGGCAAATTAATTTGCTCAAGCTACATAATAATGATCATTTTATTAATAATAATAAGAAGAATTTCTGACGAATTAAAGTTATCTCATTCAAGAACTATACAGTTTCTCTGTGTTTCTAATATTTACAACTTCGCATCAGTTTCATTTTACTGGATCTTATGTTTTATCACTTCCAAATATTCGTCTTAGTATCACACTAATTTTTAATGAATCACGGTATTTTAAAACTTAAAAGCACTACAGTAACGCCGTCACAGACAGTTTTTAAACTCTTGGCGCCTTTCCATTTCGCATGTTTCATTAAAGTACAAAAAAAAAAATTATCCAAAAAAATAATAATAAAATTGACCGCAAAATAACCTCTGAAAACCCCATTAAGACGTATAATAATCCGTCAAATAAATTCTGAAGAAATTTTTTTAAACAAATTCAAAGTTTCAGTAAATTAAATAATCCAAACTCCATTATTTATTATCAATCTCACCAAGAGATCACGTTACGTTACCCAGCCTCATGCATTATTACCGTATGTAATCTCTCAAAGCTAAATAAAATTGGGCTCTTTTTGAAAGTATCTCTTAAATTTGCTAAAACTTTTGTATTTCTACTTCTTTTTCTTTTTAAATTGGCTTGGATGAAAATCCAAAATTTTGCAAATATCTTGAGTATGTTGAGTATTGATATATTCTTGAATGGTTTTATGATGAAAAAATATCTGAAATGAAATTTTACATTTGCTATAATAGTCTTGTAGATATGGCGTACTTTCTGACCGAAGTGTGAAAGATGAGGGATTTTTCAACGTCCTTGAAGTTCAGGGAAGTATTTTAAATTTTTATGTCAAGAAATAGGGCTGAATAACCAACCAATTTCAACATTAAAAAAAAATAAGTTTGTGAGATTATTTTTGTAAAACGATCACATGACTGGTATCTACCTATCACGAATATACTAACAAATATGTAGCAAATTTGAGGAAAACGCCAATCTTTGGGAGAAAAAAGATCAATTAGTTAATCTTGATTGCTACAAAAAAATCTGCGTAGAATTTTGCGCGAAGATATTTTGATCATGGTTGAATTTTGGCAATTGATAAGCTTACGAAAAAGCATAGGAAACTTTTTTTGCTTTATAAATAGGAATTTCTCTTACATAAATAAAACAAAATTATAAATCATTTAAACTGCTAGCTTATTAATAAGAATTCTACACTTATTGACCAGAAAGTAGAAGTTTCATTCTGGATGAAATTAAAATTAATTTGCGTCACTCACTATCAAGTGACAATTGAAAAGCTTCGTCAGTCCCATCACAAATAGATTACATCTCAAAAAAATCTTCCCACAGTCACCAGATATTGATTATCACTCCACGCCTGTTTTTCCAACCTCTAGTCTATCGCTCATCTTCCTAAAAGCCGGATAAATTGGCTCCAACAACATTACCACTGCCCCATTGCCTTAAAAAATTCAAAAAGCCGACATTCTCACACACAAAATGATACACATTTTCTCGCTTTGGGAACCAACAAAAGGGCAGGACTATTTTCTGAATAGCGGTGGAAAAGCTCTTTCAAAAGCTTGAAATCATTCCGCTTTGTTATCCTGGTAATAGAAAAGCGAGAAAGTCATGGGGGCTGTCAAGTGTTTCCTGAGGTTCCGCCCTCAATTAAACCCTGTCTACAAAGGAGGGTGGAGGATGAGTAAAAGAAGCACTTACGTCAAATTCATTCATACTTTTTGTCGGATTTGGTTTTCCCACATCCTATCGATGGGTTCAAATTGATTAGATTCCTTCGTTTGAAGCTAATCATGACAATGATATGAGCGTTTATTTAGGACTTGCTAATGCCCAGGCTGAAGAGGAAGAATTAAAATTAATAAAGAACGGATTGCTTAGTACCTTCTCTATTAGAAGCGGGAAACAGTTCATGGGAGGACATGAAAGCTTTTGGGAAGTAACAAACGCATGAAACGAAATTCGTTGTTAGAAACAACAAAGAGAAAATACTCACGAATTATCTGTCGTATTGTTCTTTCAAACTAATAATACGGTAATTTTACATGTGTAATGTAGTAGTAAAAATAGATAAATTAACTCAATTAAATAATAATAGTAATAAAACTAAATTAAAACTTGAAGTAAGAAACAGCGCGACGCACTTGGGACTATTCTTAACACTGAAGGAGAAAAAAATCCCAAATGTGTTTTTGAAAAAAAAAATCTTGAATCTCAGTGAACGAAGATTTGTATCGTATTTTTGCGGCTATAATCCACAGGTAACAAGATAACATGCTGTTTTTTTTTTCTAACATCTTATTTTTAAATATTTCTCGGACTAGATTTTGATTTTACGATTAATCTAATGTCAGACGAGCTCGCGTTTTTTTTTTTTTGGATCTTTAATCTACGTCACAGACTGCGGAAGAAAATTCTGCAATAGGACCCGAACATAAATTTGACATACAAAAGAAAACCTATCCAAGACGCACAAAAGCACAAGAGAAGAACTTTTTTTTTCTGACTCAAAAAAAAAAAAAAAAACTATCCAAGTCAGGCAAAATTTCCGCATATGGATTTAAATAATAAGTATAAGGTAGTGAGAGGCAAAGAGATGCGTTAATGAACTTTTTTTGCGCTTTGAAAAAAATGTCAACGAAGTTTGAACCTAATGTCTTATTCGAAAAGTTTTCCAAATCATGCTGTACAACAGCACCCACCGGGACTTCAAGTACCGGGGCTTAAACAAGGCTTAAGAGTTAGCTCTGAGCTCAAAATAAAAGAAAAAAAGAGTTTAAGAAACGCTCTTAATCAATCGAACAAAAATAACCCGTGCTTTAACAGCAACCACACCCCGGAAGAAAAAATCGTGATTCGTATCTGATACCAGATCAATGTTCGATCATCGCTTTGGGTGGCAAATAATATAAGTAATTGAGAATGCACGTCTAGCGCAGATTGGAATCTAACCTCTTTAGAGAGTAAGAAGTTCGAATGTAAACTTTTTTTTATGTTATATTTATAAAAAATGGTGGAAGAATTTGATTAAGACGTTGCCAATAAAGTGCGCGTGAATTTACTGACGCAAGAGGACATGATCTATCAGATTTTTGATACAGATCGTGTAAGAAGGGCGGATATTAATTTACACATTAAATAGTATCAGTTTGTTTCACGTGTCAGATTGTTTTCTTTTTCCTGTTAGGGTACCTTAAACGTTTTTGCCAACCTCTTTTTCTTTGATTGCAGCCTTGAAGTGTCCGTACTTCGAGGCTGTATGGAAATTTGAACCTCTTTAGGAAGTTTAACTAGGTCACTAAAAATGCATGTATCTTATTGTGGTAACTAGAAATTAAGCAAAAAAATAGCATTTGCTATAGAAAACTAATTTTATATAGGTTTCGACTTTAGGAGTATCCGTTTAGTGTATGGTTGCAGTCGAACTCATCTATAACAACTCATTAGTTGAAACATCAACAAAACGCTGGCCCTAGCACATTCCCATTAAAATAATATTGACCACCTTGCTTCAGTATAAAAATGACTATTATTTTCCTTTTTTATCTATTTACATATTTATTATTTATTTATTTATTTTCTTTAATTATTTTTTTATTTTATTTTATTTATTTTTTCCCTTAACTGTTTTTTTTTTCTATTTTAAATTTGATTTCATTATTTTTCAAATTTGCATTTATTTTTGGATCTACCGCTTCAATTTTTTGACGAGGATTATGATTTATGCATGCTAAATATGGCTACAATAATGTATTGCTATAAATACATCATGAAAGAATTAATATAACAAAGAAAGGAAAATATTTTATTCTTTCTTAGTTAGCATGTAGGCAGGAAACCTCTCAGCAGCTCGTAGTAATCACACATATTAGAATTTTTAGGTAGCAAAATATACGACTGACGACTGCTTATTTCAATCATTTTTCAAGTAAAACTCTAGCATTTTAAGCTGAGAGAAAGTCATAATGCGGTCTGGAATTGTTCCTTTCGTCCCACTACATGCTGTAGTAACCAGAGTGATTGAACTGGACTTGGTTCGTATTCTGTATTTCTCATTTTTCCTTTTTAAGGTCGCGATAAATTTAAACGCTGAAATGTAAGGAGGATATAATAACATATGAGTGTACGTGACACTGCAATAACATCTGAAACTGGTGAAGAATAAACCGAATTTTGGATGAATTGCAGGATAAAGTATTGTCATGGCAGTAGTAAAATCGGGGAATACCCTGACAACAATGTTACAAAATCAGAAAGTGATTTTCAACCTGTTTGCCAAAAGAAAAACTACTTTTATCACTATGAAAAATGTTTCACAAAGTTTATGCGAAGCAATTTGGTTGAATAAAATCTATTGTGTTGAAAAACAGGTATTTTTATTGAAATGAATTACAAGCTCTAAACAATTGCTTGTCCACTTGAAATTAAAACACTTGTAATGGCTGGTATTGATATTATCGCTATTAGCAAATTTAATGTGTTTCACAAAAAAAAATGCAGAACGAATCCACATGCATTCATTAAGCTCATTTCGGAGCTTGAACTGGGCCCATAACCTGTAGAATTATTGAATTTAATGTTTATTCAAAAGTTGTTTCATCAAAACAGGAAAATGGTTAGTATAATTTGATGACCAACTCGAGGAACACATCTGTTATATATATATCACATGAAAATTAATTTAAGTTGTCAAAACGCAAAAAGTAAAAGTTACGTGTTTCCAACTAAGTGACAATAAAACGAGAGACAGCAGAATTAAAAATTTAACAAAACTGTTATTAAAAAAACACTTTCGATGCAGATCTGCATCTTGTTTTGTTCTGATTCTTCTAATGTCTGAGAACATTTAGAATACTGAGATTGTGAGAACATTACGAACACTGAGAACTAAGAGAGCAGGACAATATAAACTTGTCTAATTCCTTGAGCAAAATTTATAATCCTGCAACGCATGTCTTATAGTTAAAAAATAACTATAAGAAGTATGTAAAAAGACGTACGAATTATGAATTAACGTTGAATTATGAATTAACAGATATTTTTTTTTAAAAATATGGTTCTACGACACCATAACTACAAAAGAAGTTGGGGAAAATTTTAAATGTCAATCCTTTCTCTCCTCTCTCGCTCTTTTTCTTTTTTCTTCTAACTTTTCTCGCTGAATTTATTCCCCCAAAATTAACTCATTTCAGCGCACTAAAATCAAGTTACCTCGGCAAAGCAGCAACTAACGTCACCCCACGTATTATGTTCTATAACAAAAGCACAGTTAAAAATAAAAAACGGAACAATGAAAAAGAGTTTCTTAGTTCATTCAGCACCAATGAAAGAGCAAAGAGCGTGGAGTTGAGCTGTTTCTTAAGATACCTTTCTCTTGAGCAAAAAAAGGAAAAAAAACGATTTTTTTTTTTTTTTTTGGAACAAATGAGTTAAAGGTCAGAGCGTTTGCGAAATATTTAGGAAAAAGTTAAGTGGAATAACGTTTCAAGTTTTTACAGAAAAAAAAACCACGCAATCTTGTGTTGAGGAAATATAGTAGTTACTTTGACTACCATACTTTTATATATTTCTTTAGTGACAGAAAAAGACTTCCCTTCAACTGTGAAGTTATTCGTGACGTTACTGGGTGGTGTCAGGTGCGATGTGATGGGCATTTTTCAAATGAACATCAAGCTACAGAAATTTTATATCTAACCAGCAAAACACAACGGTTAAAATTTTACAATTCATTAATACACTTCCATCTCAGTAACTATTATAGATAACTGGTCTTGAATTGCATTCCAATTGAAAAAATTTATACTTAAGGAATGTTGAGAATTGCTTGGTTTCACTTGCGTAGACAGAATATTCTATTTGATTTTTTTGTCGTAAACAGGTCAGTATTTTCAACAAGGGGATGAAGCCATTCATACAAATCATAAAAATGTATTATCCTAACTAAGATCGGCAAAATGGTAAAAAGAAAAGAAAGGACGAAAAAAAAAAAAAAAAAAAAAGATTTTTAAGGCATCGACAACCTCTTTACTATTTCTAGGGTCTGCAAAAATGAAAACTTCATAAATATTTAATGAGTAAGTTGATTCGAAGATACATCTCATACTTTAAAATATTATAATTCTTAAATATAACTATGTCATTAATGTAATTGTCGGTTTAAATATTGAATTTCTACCTCTTCTCCTCCCCCTACCCCCTCACTCTCTTCCTTTTTTACCTTCTTTTCGTATCCTCTTGATTCTGTTGTTGCTGTATTTATCGTTATTTCATATGACAAAAGGGAGAATTATCCATACAAATGGGATCATTCACCTAGCAACAAAAAAAAATAGAATAAATTAAAGACGCTAAAAGCTTAAAAATACCCTGAGTTGAAGCTCAAAATAAATTTTTAATGATAAAAGAACAAAATTACTTCTCCCAGAAAAAGATGCGCATTTCAAATTTTGTTTAAATATATTCTCAAATAAAATACATGTCTAGGCCCAAAACGTTCAAAACTTTTATAATTGTTTCAATGTTAGAAGATCATTCGCACACTTTTGATTTTTAAGACATATTAAAAGAGCTATTTACAACCAGGGGCGGACTGGCCATGTGGAAGATGTGGAAAATTCCACATGGGCCGCATCTACTCTGGGCCGTTTTCTTTCTATATTTATTTATTTTTTAATCAAAAAAAAATATTTCGAAAAAAAAAAAAGTTGGGCCGGCCGCTCTCACCATCCTTCTAGGTTCTCACAGGGCCGGCCATTTGGGATCACAGCTAGAACTGTTTCCTTCTTGAGGGGGGGGGGGACGCTGATTACTCAGCACCTCTTCTAGCGCAGCGGTTAAACTTTTCTGACCCAACTCACAAAGTAAAAGGGAGAGAAACAATGGCTTTGTGGGGTCTTCGGCCAAAACGGGCCTTCAGGTCTCTTGCTATCTCTGTTCGGAATTGATGCTTCGGGGATTTCTAGGGAGAAGCGTTATATTGGGGGTGGGGGACCTTTTTTCATGGCTGTCTGAGGCTGTCTGGGAAAAAGCTTGAAATAAAAAAAGGCGCCATTCGAAGAAAAGGACGTATTGGGATTCTTAAGTAACAATGAGAAACGCCAGCTAAATAGTTTTTTTTTTTCTTTTCTTCTTTCTTGCTTGTTGTGCTTCCCGCCACTTTTTAAGCAATGGATAGTCCCACGGCTTTTTCAACCAATTAGGCTATTTTAGCAATCCGTTCGATTTTCTCTTGAAGAAACAGAGCGAGTCCTTCGTTATTCATCGTACTTGACTGTTTAATGGAATTACATCTGTTTTGCATCAACAGCGACAAAAATCTTTTTGAAGTAAGTTTAATATTTTAAATGATGTGTTTGTTACAAACTTTTGTTGTTTTAATCACGTTAAATAATGCGAAGTTGAAATAATAATTATTATAAATTGATTATATTTTTGTTTATCTAAGTTTAAATTCCTAAAGGTACAAAAAGTATAAAGGTTAAATTTAAAATGTACTCGACATTTAATTTCATTAGAAAACGAAACTCGAAGTTTAGGAATGCAGATTGAGTCTTCGCTCCCTCCCCTGCCCAATTTTCACTTAGATTTTTCGTTACTTTTCGGATAAATTGCACTCACAATTAATTCAACTTTTTTGCTCAGTTACCAGGCAAAATGTAGACGGGGCTCTAAGTTATTACAGATATGGGTCTTTTCTTTGTCTGATCAACTTCTTCGGTTACAAAACAGACCATTAGTCCACCTTTATGTGCCTTTTCGCTGATATTCCTCACATTTTTTAATGTGCTCTCTTTGTTTTTTGGATTAATCTTATAGTTGGATCTGAATCAGAAAAGTAATACAATAATCTGTTTTGTGGTGTAGACTATCCTAAATTTCAGGGGGGTTTTCCCCGGGGAGAAATTTTGGAAAAACGGTATGAAATCCTACATTTTATGAAATAATTGAGTCTAATGAAGAAAGAAAAGTCAAATAAAACCCCCTTAAAGGTTACATATTTCATAAAAAGTTCTTTCCGTTCGAAAATAAAATACAACAGATGAAATTAGTTAAAATAAATATGTTTGCTCAACTTTGAATTATCATCCAGAAATACGTCGTAATTTAATGACAAAATTTTAAAGGATTCAATAGTACGCTTCCAGAAATATACTGGATACAATTGTAAGTAATAGCATAGGTATTCTTAAGTTTGCCGTAGCACTTATATAAAAAGTTTGTAAATCAAGTACGAGACAAGAATTATGTATTCAGATTATCTAAAAAAACAACGTAATAGAAAACATATTTTAGACAAAAATAAATAATGTGTTTTGTACACTGTAAGACACTTATTATATACACTATAAGATTTTTTTAGCAATTATCTTGCATTTGTCATGTAATTTTTTAAATATGATTATGAATGCCAAATGCTTGAAAGAAATATTTAGAAAGTGAAATTTTTGATTTATGAAGAAAGATAATTAACTCTATGCTGAAGTCCATATTTTAAAATAAATATTTACGTTTTTCATTGCATAACATATGACATATGATACAGTCGCGTAATTGTTTTGTATTTCTGCTCTCTCTCTCTCTCTCTCTCTCTTACAACGAGCCATATTTTATGAAAATAGTATTTTCAAGTTAAAATTATTTTCTAGTGCAGTAAGCAGTTACATAGAATTTTAAAATTTATACCATAAAAAGGTCCATATAAAATAGTTGGGATTACATCCAATCCCTATACATGCCCACCGTTTTATGATTCCATACTTGTTTAAATTATTATTTTAGCAGAGCAACAAACATGGAGACGCTCAAGATAAAATATAGTGCCGCCAGGAAAGGGGCGAGACCTAACATTTAATATTAATGGCAATCGTAAGGACTGTTTTGATCAAAAAAAACCCCTTCCAGATGGTAATTCTGGCTGCGCTAGAGGCAAGGGCGTATATATGGGTGGGACCCAAGCAGGGCCGTGCTTAGGGGGTGGCAAACTGTGCCGCCGCACAGGGCCGCTAAAATATTTTGAAATTTTGGGGCCGCTAAAATATTATAAGAGAACAAAATATTTTTGTGTGTGCGTGAGGAAAAAAACTTTGAAAAAAAAAAAAAAAACACTTTTTTCTTCAAACTTTCAATACATATAAAATACAAACCGCTCTCGGTGGTATGGCCAATTCTTCAATTCGTTTCTTATGCAAAGGCAAACTTGTTTTGTGGAAAAATTCAGCAAATATAAATCTTATTTTCTGCCTCTACTCAGCGTTGGGACATTCTAAAGCTGTATGTTAAAAATTTTAATGTATAGCCTATAGCCACAAGATGGGAATGCCGAATCGAAAGTATCAAAGATATTAGATTTCAAATTGGCGGATATTTAGGATAAATTAAATGAAATATCTGAAACTGTAACTGAGTCAAAATGCAAAACTGAAGCGAACGCTCTTGCAAGGGTTATTTAAAGTTTCAAATTTCTCACCTCTTCATGTATATGGTACGATTTGCGCGTTAATTTTGTTAGGAAAGCAAAGCAGAATTCTACTATGAATTTACATACTGCTGTTTAGCTACAGAGAAAACGCTTATTTTTTTTTAAGAAAAGTTCAGAAACACTGACTTTGAAATTCTCAAGTGCGGATCCAAAAATTTCTCAAGGAAGTGGCGTTTTTTTTTAATTTTTTTTTTATTACTTACCCTTAACTGCATACCGTGGTTTACATCCGTTGAATACACAAATTTCAGTCTTTAATTCTGAAACACTTACGGAGTTTAACCTGAATCTTCCCTTCTCTTAATATCATCAAAGTCATCTAAAATTACGTTTTTTTTTTTTGTGTTTTTTTTTGCTTATAACCTTCGATACCGAAAAATTGTGGAAAGAGAATTCGCCGGATTGTGCGCCCTGTTTCTGTCCTCTTGACATCATCAGAGATCTATCGACTTGAATCCTCCGTTATCCCCTAACATCATCGAAATCATCTAAAATTACGGTTTTTTTTTCTTTTTTTTTTTGAACTATGCCGAAAAATTGTGGGAAAAGACTTTTTGGGTTTGTGTTCTCCAACTTCTTTTTTCCTGGCATCATCAGAGATCGTCTAAAAATTGCTTTTTTTTTTTTTGGAATTACAATTTCAAAAAATGTTTCAGGGAGGAGTTCCGAACAACATTTCTGTCCCAAATGTCATCAAAGACGGACTGAAATTGTGCCAATCCTCTCCCCCCCCCCCTTTTTTTTGTATTCAATTCCAAAACATTTCCGGAGAGATTAGCCCTCACCCCAACGAAAACATAAAAGAAAATTGCGTAAAATGTCATATTTATGCTTAAATATCGTAAAAGTGCCGACGTAGGACCCCGCAATGAGGTGATCGCCATTCCTTTGTATCCGTCCTAAAATTCTAAAATTGCAGTGAAAGATTTAGCTCTCGCTTTGGGAATGAATACTAATGAAATTTCTTCTCCTCTTGTTAACACTCTTCGTAGAAAGAGTGTTAGCAAACATTTTTTTACGAGTCAATCTATTATGTCCAAATGGGAGTGTTTGAAAAAAAAAGTCTTCAACGCAAGATATTTGGATTTCCTTGCTATGTTCCAACATTAAAAACTTTGGAAGAGCATAATTTAATAACAAATTCCAATAACTTGGCTTTGGAATTTGATGATGTGAATGGAACCGATTTCTACACAGAGTTAATAGTTTTTATAAATTTCATTCCAGAGAAACTTCAACTTCAACCACTTAAATTTGTTTGAAAACAGTTTCCAAAATTCTTTGCTAATAGTCTAAGAGCTAGCAACGTTTTCGAGTGAGAATTTTAAGACGTCTGGCTCTTTAATATATCTTTCCCTGTGGTTTTCTAATTAGCATGTGGAGTGTCTGGCGGCAGAGTGGTTGCGTTTTTTGCTGCGCATTACATTTTTTCTGGTAAAAATAGTGATTTTAAAACCATTTTGGGGCAATTAGAAGCTTAAACCTGTCGTAAGAAAATTATCAACATATCAATGGAAAGCTCTATTTTTTTTCATTTACAGTGGTTTTTGAGTTTTTATTCCACTATAAAAGAAGTTACAGTCAGAGTTTTAAAAACTCTTCTCTTTTTTTTTCCGCAATTTTTAAGTTTTTTAACAGAATTGTATTTCGTACAATTTTTGAAGTAGATATCAAACAATTGGCACGGTTTTTCTTCTTGTCATATATGTCCTTCACACCAAATTTTGCTAAAATTGGAAATGGTTGGTCAAAACTTTTTTTTTCATGAGTTATTTGACGTGGAATTGCATTAAAAATCATTTTTTTTCCCAGTACATGTGCGATGCGCAGATTGATTTTTGCATTTTCTTAGATTTTTCAAATTTAATTGATCAATTTGCTGCTCAAAAAGTTAGAAAAATTATTCTTCACTGAATCGATTTTTTAATTTTAATTTTATTTATTTATCTCTAGATTTTTCTTTTTTTCCAAATAAATGTTTGTTTATGGTAAATTTTGTTGTGTCTTGTGTCTTTCCTTTCTTTTTTTATTTTTAATTCACGTAATATAGCAATTTTATGGAGTAAAATGTCTTCTTTATTTTAAGCTTTCAAGTAGTAAAATAAATTCTGTACCTCAGAACCAGACTAACGCAAGTCCATTTTCGCCATTTTGCAGCAGAGGGCGACAAAGATTGTCTATTGCATGCAAAGGATGGGACTCGCGCTCTTTTCACGCTGCTAAATAATTATGAAGGAATTTGTTTTATAGAATACTGTTGAAATGGATCGATGTGGTATAAGATTCTACATACAATGAAGCAAAAAAGTGAAAATCGCCATTTTTGAACTTACGTCGTTCTGGTTCTGAGGTACAGAATTTATCCTTGACAAAAAAAAAGAAAACATCCAATATACTTGTCAAGTTCCTTGTTATAAAATTGACATATTTTCTAAGGAGGTAACTTTAAGTATGCTAATATTTTTATGTGCTGGGATTGGTCGATTGGTGCATGTTGCGGTGTGTAATAATTTATATGTATTATGTTTTAGGAGAGAGGAAATGAATAAATAAAAAATTGATTTATCGAATATTAAAACAAATTTCGCACAGGGCCGCTAAAACTCTAAGCACGTCCCTGGACCCAAGCTCCCAAAATCAAGGAAAATTGTCCCGAAATAATTTTAAAATGTGTTTTCAAAAAGGAAAGGTCCCGAATTTCTCCCCTTTTCGCTAAACATCAACAAAGACAACTTAGTAAAATTGCAGTTACGAGCCTCAATGCCAAAAAATTTCCGGGAGAGCCTTCAAACACCTTTCTATCACTCAAATTTCGAAAATGTTCTGAGAGAGAGCGCCCTACCCTCTCGATTTCTTTCAACGAATTATAGCGCATTGCGAATTTAAAACTTCAATGTCACAAAAGCAGCTTCTGAATCCATACTTTTTTCTTTTCGTCATTAAAGATAGCCTAAAATGGGTTTTCAGAACATCAATTTTAAAACATTTCCAGTTGAGGGTTCCCGAACCACCACCCTTTCCCAAACGAAAGTTTGAAATAAGCTTGGCTCTGCTTGGTTACTTCGGCCCTCTCCAAAATTCAAACATATGCACGCCACTGGCTAGAGGATAACCATAAACGGAAATAATTTTCCTGATGATTTTTGTTCCAGTTTTGGAAAAGTTTGGCACCAGAACATTTTTGACAGAGGGTCTGTATTCCCCAGTCCCCCTCTACCCCTCTCCCCCAGGCATATGGGTACAACAAGATAAAATAAATGAAAATAGCTGTAAACGATATTGTTACTACGATTTTTATTCAGATTTTAGACATCTTCAGGTTTCAAAGATAAAGTGATCGGCAAATTGGGGTTGGGTAAGCCCCTGTATCCCCTCTACCCCCGACGCTACGTTTATGGCAACAGAACTGTTTAATAGTTTATTTAAAAGGGAATTATATACAGTTTAATTTGATGTGTTTCTTAAATGCTGTACGTGAAAAACAAATTTCATAGAATTTAAAGTCAAAATTCAAAAGCTTTTGAAGTGTTATTTTATAATAATTTTGAAAAATTGAATTGAAGTATTTGAATGATTGATGCATTAATAAAATTTATTTTTCATCTTTTATAAATTACTTTTCATTAAAAATAAGCTAAGATTTGGTTAGAAGAAATTATAGTTCTTTTACGGACCTTTGACAAAATATTTTATAATCAAAATAGCATTTGCGAAGTAATATTATTGTAAGTACCACTTCTTTTCCCTGACAAGTATTTTATTATAAACAAACTCTTTTTCCACAGTATTTTTCATTTGCTGCCGGGGGTAATCTTTACAAAATTCTCCAAAACTAACCGTTTGCAACATTTAATTAAAAACTTTAAATTGTTAACGTATCGCTTTAGACAGCTCTTATCTCCATCAGTAGTTGGAAAGTTAATAATATTTTCCTATCTACTAGAAATACACATAATGCTTTGATGTTCTTTTGTTTATTTTAGTGGAAAATAGCTGATCTAGTTTTAGTTATATTTTTATTTTACAATTTAAAAAGCAAATCTAAAATTTCCGAGCCTGAAATTCAGTATTTCCAGATTTGTTTTTAAATTACAAGTAGCATTCCTTGGTATTTGCAACTAGTATCGAAACGTACATTTCTTTTAAACCTTTTCATCTTAAACTTTTTTTATAATTATTCAATTTCAAAGTGATACATACAATGTGTAAATTTGAGAAAAATAGCATATTTTCAAATTCCGGAAAAAATGGCCAATAATATGATTAAGCACTATTTCAAATTCATAAAGTTCTTTAGATTTTTCAGTTTTATGAAATTAAAAGGTCTTGTATGAAAAATCTGGACAGGTCCTTGTAGAGTAACACTGTAATTTTTATCATTTTTAGTTTATCTTCGAGTAACTTTTTTAAAATAGGATTTTGTATTCATTAATTTTGTTCAATTTGTGTCATTAAAGCGCTTAATTCAGACTATAATTTCTTTGAAAAATATTTTTTGTATGATTTTCAAGCAAGCAAATGATACTCATACAATGAAGTCAAAACAGTCATTTTTTCCCGGTTTTTTTGGTTGTACGTCATAAGCGACTGTCTTGTACAATTGTATTTAGCCATCATGGGTTTCACCGAGAGAAATTGCGACTTTTTTTGTTTGGAGTATTTCTGTGCATTTTTAAAATGTTGTTATGAAATAATGACTGCTCCTCAAAACATTTTTTTTTCTTTGCAGAGCAATTCAAGCTCACACACATCCAATACTTCCGAAAACTTCTAATTCGTGATGCATAATGTATTCACATTTTAAACATATGCATTACGTTTGGTTTAAGTGAAAATTTTCATTAGTTTGCATAAGTTCAATACAATTTCAAGCGAGGATTTTGATAAGAACAATTGAATTTTTTTAAGTGGTTTAATATTACAGATCATAGGCATATATCATATTCTTGATTTAAATAGGTTTTTTATTCACTTATATAAACAAATTACATTTTTAAGTGCGGATTTTCAAAAAACCCACAACTTTATTCTCTCTTTTTTTTTGTTTTTTTTAACTCGTTAGAAAATTTTCGGGCTGGGAACAATGCTTTCTTGGGTAGGGGGCCGGCAATATTTTTTTTTCCACACAAAAATTTTAGAGCCAGTCCGCCCCTGTTTACAACCTGACGACAGTTTCACTGTAAATCAACTCAGTTAGCTGCATCTGGAACTTCTTTATTGATAGGTTGAACTTCATCTTAAAAAGCAGTTAGGAGTAAAAGGCAAAACAAGGATAATATTTTTGAAATCCGAATCTATCAAGTTACAGTCAATAATCCACACTTTTTTCAGCAGTAAAATGTCATTGGCCGAACCACCAACCTTTTACACCTTTGTTGTTTTAGATGCGAAATGCAATTTTCCAACATTGATTTTGACTCCTTGCATTTTTATTACCAATTCGGAAGAGAATAAGGTGCATCTTGTGTGACACATTAGTAGTGTATATTGCTCTGTTTGATAAAAGTTTTTTCGATTACATTAAATTTAAGACAAAGACATATTTTTTAATAAAATCCTCCAGAAAGTTTCGCCTGTTGCTATAAAATAAGTACATTAAGGTGACAAATTTTGTGTCGTCTCCATGGAAATCTAACTTGATAAAATTGAAGTAAATGAATTTCAGAGCAGTGGAGCTGTTTTCTTGCGTACAGTTCAGTAGAGACAACACAAAATTTATGACCTTGATGCACCTATTTTAAAGTAACAGACAAAATGTGCTGCTAATTAATATCCTACCCTGGTGATACACATGCAAACTAAAGCAATTTTCCTTTTTCCTTCATACTTCGAAAACTTATATATTTAACCTTTTACTATTTCCAGTAAAGTACACTCCCAATTAGCCGCGGAATTGGGGGGCACGGGTATCGCGAATAATTCGAAAAAAGCATAAAATTGGGGATAAAGAAGATAAAAAATGTCTTTTGCTTAAAAATAATTGCATTACACTCAAACGTGATATGTACAAACAGTGACGGTAGGTATAGAATAAAAAAAGATTTGTATTTGAGGTTCTCAAGCGTATAAAATCTATAAAGAAGTAGTACTTACGATAACGCCCAGGAAAAATAATTTATTGGATGAAGTACACAGCACTCTTGGGTAAGAAATGTTGATAAAACCCAAAATTTAAATTCTTACTTTTCCGAAAACTTTTATTAAGTGAGTTGTTCTTTCCCGAGACCCTCGTGGATATCCCGCCCCACGGATATTCCGCTCGCGGATAATCGCGAGTTTACTGTATTTGACTCCCGAAACCCCCCTCCTCCTTTGAATATGTCACTATTTCAGACCTTCCTTGTCATAACAAATACGTATATCCATAAAAATTGCTCAAATTAACCCCTGTACACGTGTATGCAACATGCATTTTTAACCCTTTAATTTGATGATTTTCAACGTCGATTTTCTACATAAGCATCTCAAACTCAGTTTTTTTTAAATATTCATTCATCAGAAATCTTCATTAATGACCTTCCGATCCACATCTCCCACCTCAAGCCACCGGAAAACTGAAGACAGATAATTCCACCCTCCGACTACCTTCCAGCGATGCATCATTCTGACATAAAAGGGTAATCTACGGAGAATCCTTCAGCGCTAGGGGCTGAACTCACCCCCTTACTGCCCGGCATCCCCCCTTTTTTCACTCTTGTTTTTCTATTCTCAATTCATTTTCTTCAAATTTTTCATCTTGCCCTGTCTAGCAACGGATTTCCGGCGGTATTAAGAAGCATTAATCAATGTTCGGTTCTGAATTGCTATCTTTTCAAGGGGTTAAGTGGGACTGCGTTCTTTAGCCCTAAATGGCAGTGCCGAAAAGGAGATTGGATTTCGTTTGAAGAATGATTTTTTGTATTGTTTGTCATAAGCTCGAAGAGGGAAATATCACGCTGTTTTAGAAAAGAACGGTGGAGTTGTGACTGAAAGCTGAAAACGAAAAGAAAAATTCTGACAAATATCGTGTTAGAAAAAAGCGATATTTTTAAAAGAGAAAAATTAAAACTGAGTGATTAGAAATCGAAATAAAATTGTTGAATTGCCACATTTTTTAATTTATCGTCTGCTTGTGTCCAATTTAATGATATTTTGTGAATATTTTTTTGCAATTGTTGGAATTGTTATTTTTACTTTTTAAAATAAGAATAATGACGTTAGTAGCTTTTGAAGGTTTTAATTCATTATCGAGGTGAGGTGTTGAACTATTGAGAGGATTTTTTATGATGTGGATTTGACTTTTAAAACACGCATTCACAGAATATTTTTTTTTAATTAGTTCAACTGAAATAATCTCCAATATTTTTTTCAAACTCATTATCTCGTGCCTATAGAAAAAGTATTTACTTAAAAGGTTGGTATCTCAATAAGCAAAAAATAATTCTGAGAAATGAATTGATGAAATCGCGTAATGAATTGTTGCTTTGTTTGTAACGTCTCCAATCAAGTTTTCAAAAGCGATATGCTGTAGTATTTTTTGTGATTGCATTTGTGTATTAAGTAAGAGCATTTACTAACTTAATAATAACAAATTTCAAGAGGCCGTGCATTTTGAAATAACATTTAACAGTTTTAAAAAATTCTATTTTTAATTTTATACTACTATTTTTAATTTCATTCGAAAATTAGTAACATCTCCACAGTCGACAGTGGCGTACCTAGGCGTTGGCAGAAGTGGCTCCTGCTACGGGCGCATCAGCAAGAGCCACTGATTTAAAAAATAATGTAAAATAATGAGGAAAAAATTGGCATTATTAAAAACATTTCTGTACCTTAGAACCAGACTAACGGGAGTCCATTTTTCTAACTTTTCAGGAGAAGGGGAAAACGATTGTCGCATGCATGCAAAGGATAGGACTCGCGCTCTTTTAATGCTGCTAAATAATTGTGAAGGTATTTGTTTAATAGAATAACGTTCTCATGGGTCGATGCGGAGTAAGATTCTTGATACAATGCAGTAATAAAGTGAAAATGGCCATTTTTGGACCTGCGTCGTTCTGGTTCTGATGCGCAGATTTTCAAAAAGAAAAAATTTCTCAAAGTTGCAATACTGTCTTTAAAAGTGCCAAATTATCAAAATTTCCTGAATAAGAAATTGTTTTTGGAATGCACAAAAGCCTTCCATTAAGGAGACCAAAAGAGGGAAGCAAGCAATTACTTAAGTTCTTCACGAGCGATGGACTCGCTAGGTACAAAACTGCATCTTCATTCTTATTTTGAAGATTAACAGTTACTGAGTTCTTTCTGCGGGTGCTAAATTTTAAATGTTGTAATAATTTACTTGTTATTAATGAAGGAATAAAAATAAGTTCTTAACTATATATTGTGTGTTCCGTGAAAATATTTTCAAATTGGTTTCGTTTAAAAGCAGCGTCGATCAATTAATTACTAGAAATGATCAACTTAGTATTCACGTGTTTTAGAGAAACTTCACAAATTCTGAAGTAGAACTTTTTCACTTTAAACATCCATGTATTGTTCATGAGTTAGCTGCTCCACATTGAAATGTATTACAAAATAGTGGCGCTGTTATTGTAATGAACTCAGTGAATATCACTAGTATAAAATTTTTAATTCTTTATTCTTTCCTATTTCATTTCAATTTTATTTTTCATTTCTTTATTTTCTATCCTCATTGTAAACTAACCCTATTATATTCGAAAGTGAAACCTATGAAAATTTGTTCAGCTAAAAAATGCAATATGTATGTTTTAGGGTGTATTTATCAGCGGAATTTTGAAAAAGAAAATTTGGGTGGAGGGGACAATTATGAATTGCTTTTTTATCCTTACTTGATCGTTTTTTGATGTTTCTCTGATTTTCCTAAGCATTTACCTAGAGAGACCAATTTTCGTTGTCATGGTTATAAATCGTCTGCGGTTTGCTTTCTTTCAAGGCTTAACCCCAGCTAATTGTACATTAAAAGAAGGGCGGGGTTAATTTATTAATTCATTTATTTATTTATTTATTTTTTATTTTATTTATTATTTTTATTATTATTATTATTATTATTTTTTTTTTTTTTTTTGATGATACCCCTTTTTTCCAGAAAAAAACTCCAGAAAAAAGCTTGAAAAGTAAAACTTCATCTAAATCCAAAATTTCCAGAATATTAATTTAAATAATTTAAGATTCATAAACGAGGGAAGTAAAAACAAATATTTGTGATGAGTGGACGGTGTAAATTGGCCATAATAACCATGCCTTTACTAGAGGACTAACTCATCCTAATTACTTTTGTTAATGAATACGCCTCTTAATACTTAGATGACAAAATCATCAGTCAGAAGAACAGGTGCGAATTTTTACTCCATTTCCAGAACATTATATTTGTAGAGAGAAGCCCCAAAGCAGAATACTTAGTGATGTTCTGCAACGCAAAATTATTTGCCCAAAATTGTTCTGCAAGATAGATTTATGCATTATATATTTACCGTCAAAATGTTACCAAAAAGTGTTTTCTCATTTTTTCATATAATGTACTGCAAATTAGAATTTAATGAAACGCAACCAAATTGAAAAAAAAAAAAATATATATATATATATATATATATATATATATATATATATATATGAGTCATTCCAGCGAAAATGGTACAAATCATGTCTGAAACTCTTTACTTACATTAAGATTATCAATTTAAATAATTTCCACCAACTAATCATATTTTTTTTATTGAGTTTCAATTTATTTGTGTTCAAATTTTCACTCGAACCTTTTGGAGCCGGGGATTTTTTCAAGGTTTCATACGTCTGGTACGACAGTTTATACCTTCTCTTTTCAATGGAAAATAAATCTGTGGTTCAACTGTCGTACTACCTGGTCGAAATAAAAATTTCTATATTGTTACAAATCTTGTAAATAGTTGTTGTTTTTCCTGCCTTGCACCATTGTCACTAGGTTTGGTTTTATCTGGCGACATGTTGCAAAAGTATCTGAAGATATCACTTTTACCATTTGTATACCGACCCTGTAACATTTTGTAGTTTTTGCACTTACCCTAACTTTAATAAGCATGAAGACATTTTCGCTCTGAGTTGTAATATTGTGGGTTTTTCTTTTTAGCACTAGAAAATCTTGAATGGATTATTTAAGTTTGTGAATGAATCGAACACTCCGGATTTTGCTAGAATGTTGTAGAAATTTCCTTCCGAGTATAAATAGCTGTCCAACTGCCTTGAACACAGTTTTTCTCAGATTTGATTTCTGAGAGGCTCGTTTTATTCGCTTGGGCGAATGTTTGTTTTGCTTTTGTAATTTCTTAATTACTGTACACGTTAGATACGTGGTGCTGAGTTACTGTTGAGAGTACAGCGTACTGTTTGCTACCTAATTGCTGGATGTTTAGCAATTGTTTCCTGCTCCTATTGTAAATAAGTGTACATACTTGTAAATAAATTTATAGTTACTTCCTCAAGATTGGAATGATTATTTAAGAAAGTTGAAGGTGCTACGGACTCGTTACAATATGAACAGCCCGGATCCAAAAGGTTAATTTGTTCTGTAAGATTCGTCACAGCAGTTCTGCGGTCAAAACGTAATGAGAACTTCAAGCGAACCCCCCACCCCCACCCCCTCCCGCCATTTATTGATGAGTAATGATTTATTGTTTTAAAGAAAATTTGAAAAGCCAATTTGTTCCGGAAGTTTCGTTGCTGACGTTCTGTGGCCAAAATGTAAAAGCCCGTAGAACTTAAAACAAACCCTGCGCCCTCGATTCTCTCAACAGGAAAAGTTAATAGTTTTAAACATCATTTGAATAATTGATATGCACTGCAAGTTTCGTCTCTGAAGTTCTGCGGCCAAAATGTGAAAGACCGCGAAACTTCAGGTGAATACTCCCCTCCCTCACGAGGAAAAAATGTTTTGAACATTGTCGAATATCTTATTTGTACCGCAAGTTTCGTCACTGAAGTTCTGCGGATAAAATGTGTAGGCCCGCAGAATTTCAAACGAAGCCCGTTTTCCCGCGACGCGGAAGAAATAATTGTTTGAAACAAAATTTGAATCTCTATCGTTTGTACTGCAAGTTTCGTCATTGAAGTTCTGCGGATAAAATGTGTAGGCCCCTGCAGAACTTCAAACGAATCCCGCTCCCCGCGACTCTTTAACGCGGAAGAATTAATTGTTTTAAACGTAGTACCTCTACCGCAAGCTTCGTCACTTAAGATCTGCGGCCAAAATGTGAAAGCTCGCAGAATTTCAGACTAAGTTCGCATCCCCGCGATTCTCATGCGGAAAAAAATAATCGTTGGAAACATTATTTGAATAACGAATGTGTACTGCAAGTTTCGTAACTGAAGTTCTGCGGTCCAAATAAGAAGGACTGCAGAACTTCAAACGAAGCCTGCGCAAAGTGTCATCACTGAAGTTCAGCGGAAAAAACAGGAAGGTCCTCAGAAGCTCAAGTCAAGTCGTCCACACGTCTGCTGTGGTCTATATGGCAATTTTCACGGCACTGGCTACGGCGCCGGTATTATTGCCTGCTGCTCTGCGAGACATGGGCTACGAACGAAGTTTTTTTTTTTTTTTTTTTTTTGCGCGCTTTCGATCTATAACGTTTTTTTTTTTTTTTTTTTTGGTTGCGCAATTTTGAACAGAATTGTTCTGCAGCCCCGATGTCTGTTCTGCGACGTACGTCGCCGATTTAGCAGTATTCTGCTTTCGGGGAGAGAAGGAACCCAAGTAGGGCCTTATCGTAATTGAATCGGCAGTTTGAAGAAGGGAACAAATCCAAAAACTAGTTTTTCGGGAAATCGAAAAAAACCTTCTAAAATACTGAAATATTTTTTAATTTTCTTTCTGATTCATTTGTAGCATTATCTACCTTTAAAGTAATTGGATGTATTTTACATTTTGAGTTTATCTACTGTATGTAAGGATTTACGGGGCATCAAAGTCGTTGGATTTGTTCCCTTCTTCAAACTAATGCGATGGTATAGGGATTTTCAAGTAAAACAGCTTACAGGTATGATGTTTGTTTGAAAAAATCCTTGTTTAATGAAAGATTATTGTAACAATATTTTAAAAAATTGATTAGGACAACAAAATAATCAAAAAATATGTTTATTAAAAATGGATGACATATTTGCGAACTTTCACTAAGAAATTTCAAAACTGAATTTTTTATCAAAACAAAATAGGTAGGTTATGATAGAATTTGTTATCCAACCAAATGACAAAGATTCACGGCAACAGTGCTGCTCCCTAGCCTTAGGTTTGCGTAATTAGTTGGAAGAAGGGAACAAAGACCTGACTTGTTCCTTTCTTCCACCAACTCACAGATTTAAATGCTGCATCAATCGATGTTGGAGGTTGATTTTTGTTCTTTTCTTCTCAGTAACATGTGTATCCACAGTAGGAGATATACAATCACAAAAAAACCCAATTTTGAAATTTTGGTTGGGATGTTCTTCATACTTTTTTCTAGTGCTGCCATCTGTGAAAATCTGGATAAATTTTTGTTGAAAGAGGAGAAAAAGAAGTGGAGTGGTTTTGGAAAGTGATTTTTTCTAAAAAACCTAACGAAATCATGTTTTTGAAATGCATCTTATGGTGACAGTTTGTTTTTAATATAGGGGTAGCGTTTTTCAAACACAACGTTCAAACACAAACACACGTTTTTCAGAAGCCAAGTTTTAAAAAAATATATCGTGCCTACGTCCGTAATACAACTAAGTTACAGCTCATATTCTCAAGGGCGGATCCAGAAATGCTCCAAGGGAGGGGCGATTGTTTTTTTTTTTCCTATTTGCCTCCTTTTTTTACCACATATCCTGGTTAATACATGTTTATTACAAATGTTTCGGTCTTCAATTTCGAAAAAATTCCAAGTAAAATTCCAAGTCAGAGCCCCAAATCCCAACCACTTCTCACAGTATCATCGCAGATCATCTAAAATTGCCTTTTTTGAACTTCAAAGTTGAAAAACTGCTAGTTCCTCAAGGGAGGGGCGATCGCCCCCATCGCCCCTCCCTTGTATCCGCCCCTGCATATTCTTTTTCTCGAAGTGATATGTGCAGAATAAGAGGGACTTGGCTTGTGGGGGAAATTCAAAAGGCGGGAAAAATTACTAACACATTCATTTGTTATAATTTCATTGATCTTAAAACTTTTAAATGAAATTAGTAAAGCATTATCAAAGATCTCCTAAAATTGCATTTTTAAAGCGACAAATTTCAAAAACTGTCAGGGAAAATTCCTAGAAGAGTCCCGTTTCAAATTTCCAAGACCTATAGCGTACAATGGCGTTTTTAAGACTTCAATTTTCAAAACTTCCGGGGGAGAGCCCTCGAATCCCTCCTGTTCCTAGCATCACTAAATATCGTTTAAAAGCACGTTTCTAAAGTTACAATTTTGAATAACTGCCGAAAGAGGTTCCTTGAACTCCAATATTTCTCTTAATTATGCAAATATGGCCTACAATAGCGTTTTTATGACTTCAATTTCTAAAATTTTCTAGCGGTGAGCTTCCAAACATCCCCTTTCATTAACATTACCAGGAATTGTCTAAAAGCGCATTTTCTGATACAAAATAAACACAAATTCTTGAAACATTTCCAAGGGAGAACTCTCGGACCCTTCACTTAATTCTAGGTGAAAATTTCAGTTAGGTTCATGATACTAAAAAGGTCTTTCTAACAAAAGATATATCAGAAGTGATGCTTTTAAACATTCTTTCATTTACTAAAGCGTTGTTTGAACATTTGTGACTCTAAAATTAAAATTTAATGAAAAAGGCGGCAAATTTTACTTACCGCTCAACCCCCCCCCCTTCACACACACACACACACGCACATAAACATCCCGCATACACACAGCAGTTGGAGCTGTGTGTATGCGGGAGGAGATAAGAGCATTGAAAGTGGATATTTGAGATTGATATTTAACCATAATTGCCATGATACTTTGAAAATATTAACAAGAATTTATGCAGTTAAAAACAACTGCACGTCGGACCATGTGTTTGAAACTCAAAAATACCTCATTTCGATGTTAGCCTTTTTTTCCACTCCAGCTTATTAGTTGTACTTAGTTCTATTTTCTTCTTTCTTCATTTTCTTCTCATTCTTCATCTTCTCAATCCCCCTCTCCTCCAATTTAAATTCTGTAAAATTATAACTTAGGTTCTGATACAGAGATTCGCCTCTCAATAATTTAATTTTTTAAATAACAATTCACTCTATTGAGAATGTTATCAAAAATTAACAGGTAAAAATATAGATAAGCTAAACCTAGCACTGCATTTATTTTCGTACTATTCATCATGTTTTGTACAAATACTGTATAATACCCCGTATCTTTTTTTCGATAAATGCTTAAAAGAAAACTATGTTTTTTCCTAAATTGTTATTAAAATCACATTTTAAAAAAAAATATTTGATCAAAAATATTTAGTTAAAGAAACTCAATAATAATAATAATAATAATAATAATAATAATAATAATAATAATAATAATAATAATAATAATAATAATAATAATAATAATAATAATAATAATAATAATAATAATAATAATAATAAACATTTCACAAATTATCTGACCAATATATTTAACGATCTGACCTCGTTAGTATAAATATTTATCCATTCAGTTCTACAATGCGATTGTGTCTTCTATAAAAAATGAATTCGTTTTCTGCCAATATCATATACTTGCATTCTATTGTATAAATAGCTGAAAAATCATCAGCTTCTATAAATTCTTATTAGGTACAAAAGATTTGAAAAATGAACCAGAAAAGTTTGATCAATAAAATTATTTTCTTCTTCAAAAACATAGAAGATCAAATTGAACGCATCGTTTTCCTCTCAGTCGAACAAACCTGTATTAATCAAAGATCAATCCATTTACCTTGGATTTAAGAATTCTTTATCGAAAACTGTATTAATGCATAGATTTAAAATTGTATTAGGTAATATTTACATTTCCAATAACTTTCTTCTACCAATATATATTTTTTAAACTTCTTAGATAGAATAGCCAATTCACACAATTTTAACAGGCTAGCATTATTTACAGGAAGAAAAATGTCCCTGTAGTTTTAAAAGAGCATGATAAAATTATCTGATATGTAATTGTTCATTGTATATTGTGACAGAAACCAGATAAATATGGTTACTTTGAGAAAAATATTTTATTTTAGTCATTATAAATTTAGAAAATAATAAAAATTGTGTTAGTATGTTACAGTGATATTTTTAAAGTTATATTGACTGAAGCAAAAATGTTTCTCAAAGTAACAATGTTTAGCTAGTTTCTGTATTCACATGCAATAATTAACAACCACAGTGGAAATGCATGCCCATATGCATTTCCAAAGCTTTTCCTTTCCTTAAAGTAACAAATATGCAGTAGAAGATAAAATCATCTTCAATTCAATCTATCGGATATATTTATTTTTCTTTTCAATTAAACAAACTTGGATCGACCCATTTGCAGTGAATTTCAGAATTCAATAGTTTCACAAAACTGTTTGTTGCATAGATTTAAAACCACAGTAGGTAACATTTACCTTCGCAAAAGTCTTCCGTTACCAACAAATTCAATTCTTTCCCCTAGGAGAGACATACATTACCACCTCTTTTCTTCTCCTAATGTACCAAATTAACTACAGAAGATACAATTGTCTTCAATGCAATTGGTCGTGTATTCTATTACAAAAGACCTTTCACTAAAAAAAAATGAAAAAAAAAAGTTGACGTGCAAAAACTATAAGCTTCCTACCATTCATTCCAAACCTGCCATCAAGAAACATTTCTGGGATTATATTCCGGTGTTTGAAAATTAAAAAATATATAGAAAGGGCAAACCACCGAACTATTATGATGCGATCTTAGGTTACTTCACGGCATAGAAACATAAAAACACACTGATTTTTTCCTTGCTCATTGAAGAATAACACATACATTGTCAATGGGGAAACCCTTTCTTCGCTGATAGTTCTATAATCAAAACTTAAACGAAACAACAGCTGTGTATGTGATTTGGCAAAAAAATCACTTTCTTTCCCTTTGACGTTTTACCCAGGGCCTCTTGGTGCCCACTGGTTCAGTAGCTTCACACCCCTCCCAGTGGAGAAAGGAGTGGTGAAGAGCTTCTGAAGAAGGGTTTAATTTTGCGTTCGTTGACCTGTGCCAAGGGCCCCAGCAAGTTGGGGAGCTGCTGTTCTGGTAATGAGTAGTTACGCTTCGTAAAGTGGCTGCTTACTAATATTTTGAGCTTAAGACTTCTCCCTCCGGTGTTACTTCGTCCAGTTTCAACTGTTGTAGCCATGTGTGCGGTACTGAACTATAATTTTGGATTTTCTATGGTTTAGTCTTTGAATTAAGACGTATGTCACTACTTAATGACGCTCTGGGTGTGTGGGGGGGGGGGAGCAAAATGGGAAACTTTCATGTTCCTCGGTTTTGTTTACCTTGAAGAAACTAAGAAAGTAGGAGAGAAACAAAGAATGACAAAAAAGGCAGTTATTATTATTATTTTTTCTTTTTCAAATCAATTTCATCAACGGAAAACAAAATACCTGGTGAATAAAAACTGGCACAGCTTAATTAAGGGAAAAGTTTAATTCCATAAGCATGATATACCGATTTTAAAAAATGCAACTTATATTTTTGCTCAAGCAAAACTTTGACACAGGATGCATTACTCATTTTCATCAAATATTTAAGTTTCAAACTTATATTTATTTCTTCAGAAATAATTAGCTCTCTCTAATCTTAATATATAAAAATTACGTGTCCCTGTGTTTGTGGCTAATGAACTCCTCAGCTACTGAACCGATTTTAACCAAATTTTGCACGCAGCTTCAGTTTGGTCCAACTTAAATGATAAGATAGTTTTTATCTCAATTTAGGACCGCAATATATTTTTTATTGCAAATTATCTATTTAGCTAACAGCTTTTCTGTATTCTTGGCTAAGCCTTTTTTGACACCTCCATGGTTGAGCAACATAAAGCACGCGTTCTGGCAGCTTCCGGAGCGCAGTAAGCAGGTTGTAAGTTAGCGGTGCGTTGAGTGTTATTTGACTTTTTCGTGAAGTAAATTATAAACAAACGCGTTACTTCCCTTGAAATTTATATGTGACTAGCTTAATACCCGGCGTTGCCCGGGTGCTTATTAATACAGCATAGCATTCAGGGAAAATAAGTTTGAAAGAGTTCTATTCATATGGGTATAAAATAATTTGCATCAATCAGTCTCTTAGGTACAAACTTTGAAAAAAACTAAAATATTACAGAAAGTTAAACGTTTACAGAAAAATAGTCTTATCAAAAGGTGAAAATTAAAGAGAAATGTTGTCTGTGCTTTGCCGCGTCCACTGGCATGAAATATATGCACATGGAAGTGAAAAAATTGAATCAAATTCACCCGCCAAATTCAAAATATTAACTTTTCTCTATTAACTGTTCCCACCTACAAAGTAAAAATTATTATAACTCAATCTAATAAATCTGTCTGAAATAAATCTGTTTCTCGTTCTGAAGGCTTATCTCCATTACAGACGCAACTGTTGTCGCATTGCAAATTTGAAATTCAAATCCGTGGTTCTTTTTATAAAGTCCACATGAATTATGATTGTTTTTTACTTATTTCAATGCTAAAAGGAAATAGGTGAGCCTTAAATTGAAAATTCATTACTTTAATCGTAATCATTGTTGGAAAATACTAATATTTAAAAATCTTAAATTTCATCAATTTGAATACTAAAAGGCCTATCTCAATTACAATATAAATAGGCTAGATTCCTATAAAAGGGTCATTTTTTGACAAAAAATTTAAATTTGAGCTTTTTAGATTTTTTAAAATTTCAAGACCCCGCCTATGAGAATTCTAGGGCATCAAGGAACCTCTGTGTCAAGTTTGATGAAAATCTGACGCAAACTGTGGATTTGTATAGAGAACAAGTATATATATATACATACACTCATTTTTATAGATATAGATAAGCTGTCAGAAACGATTGTCACTTAAGAGTTTTTACGCCTCTGAGGCTGAGAGGTGGAAAGCGCTTGGTGGGATAGCTCCTGGACTGCATTTTAGTGGCTGTTCTTCTTACTACTATTATATATACAAAAGTTTGTTTAGATGGATTTATGAATGGAGTAGTCAGTTGATAAGCAGTCCGAAAAAATTATCTTTTTAACTAAGCCTTTTTTGGAGCCTCTGTCGCCGGGCGACATTCATGTTCTGACAGCTTCTGGAGCGCATTAAATTAGGTTGTTAATACAGAAACAATAATGGATGATTAATGTAGGTACTTATTATTATTATTTTTTTTTGTATTTACTAATAAAAAAAAACTTAATAAATTCAAAAATGTGCTTATTTATTGCCTTTAAGGCGGAACAGATTTCGCCGGGTCAGCTAGTATGTTATAATTTGCTCATTGTTGCATCACCCCAGAAAATGATTTTACATTTATGTAGTAATATTTTTTTCCAATGATTGCTTCTTAGTGATACTTATACCCCTTTACAATCGTAAAACTGGTCTGAAAAAAAATTGCCCTTTGCAGCTTCATGTGATGATTCTTTGTCCAAGTTGTGTAAAAATATTAGCTACAGGACAGTATATACCCAAGTAGCATCAACTCATCGGATTTTGCTCGGCAAATCATCGAACTCCTCATAAACTGATCCCGTAACGCACGATGACATCGTTCTGATCAGTATCCGAGCACGGTTTTCGATGAGCTACTTTTCATCGGAAAGCGATATCCTTTCGATCAACTTTCCCGACGATAATAAGAATTGAGCATCCAAAATTGATCCTAAATTCATCGGCACGGGACTGCACTGCTCGTAAATTGCTCCAAATCTCATCGTATTTCGAGCAAAACTCATCGGATTTTACTGCTCGGATTCTGTTTGACCGATGAGACATATTGGAGCAATTCCCGATGAGAACGCATCGAATCCGATCATCGGCCGATGAGAATTTCATCGGGTTTCGATGAATGGTCGATCATTGGCCAATGAGATTATGCTGCTAGGGATCAGTCTGGCAGTTTTCTGCTTCCAAACTTTGCTTTGTTTCAAAAGATTTCAGACAGGACACCTCATTCCTATGCACTATTTTTTTTCTATTTGAATAATTTGGCTTCCAATTCCGTTCAGTAAAAGTAAACTAATAATGCCAATTTGAACTTTGGCATCTTGATTTCAAATTATGCTTTTCGCAATCACGAATGTAATAAAATTTAAAAATTGCTAATTTTACAGTTCATTACCGTGCATTTTACAGTTTTAAACTGGAACTTTTTTTTTTCCAGTAGCCATCAACTTTAACGTACATGAGGACTGCGTACTATGCGCTTTGCCTCCTGACAAACACAGGACAGATTTACGGCACAGAAAGAATGAAATAGCATCCATGGGCAAGGCGGGATTTGAACCCGCGACCACTTGCTTATGAGGAGAGTACTCAACCTCTAGGCCCACGTAGCCCCCGAACTAGAACCTCTGCTGCCATTATTATACTGTTGTTTTTACAGTAAAATACAGCAAAATTTTACGGCAATAAACTGTAAAATTTATATTTTTACAGTAAGATTCTGGCAAATTGCTTGTTGAACAGTTTATTACTGTACATTTTACAGTTTTAAATTAGAACCTCGGCTGCCAGTTTTATACTGCAAAAACAACAATTCATTTTTTGCAGTGTAACTGCAAAATGCATAGCTTGAATTATTTCATAACTTTGAAAGATGTCAAAATTCAAATCAATGCCGATGGCTGAATGTTAAGTATTATGTGCTGAATGCTGGATGTTGGGTGCTGGACGTTGTGCGTTGAATTATGTTTGCCTAAAGAGGATTGTATAAAGTCGAGAGGGTCTTGAGTCGATAACGCCGGTTCTGAAGGACGAGAAGTCGGTGGAATCCACCCTCGCCACCAGACAGGAGGAGTACCCGTTCGCCATTGTACCTCAAAAAGTATGGTACGCCATTTTACAATCAAGTGAAAATAATAAGTAATCGCGATTGCTTTGAGAAAAGAAGCATCAAACTAAAGTTAGTTGAAACCTACCCAGTTTCTCCACCATAACAGAGGTAAATATTATCAGCTGTTATATTACTAGTACCCCCCCCCCCCCCCCCCCATTTTCTCAACTTGTTTCTCAACTCTTTTCGTCTCAAAAATATTTCTAAAAGATTTTGAAAAATAGATTTTGCCGTTAGCCCAGAATTTCAACTTTAAAATTTTGTTAAAAACGCTCAAAAGAAGTGGGCCCTCGGTACCACAGTGTGGTTGATCGTCATTCTCATAATGCGCGGGTAGCGGGTTCGATTCCTGCGTTCGCCCTGATTGAAACTTCCCTCTCAGTGCTGTAAACTCTATCTAGTCCAACATTATGTCTTGAACTTTCTGTCAATTGTAAAATCTTTCTTGGGTTTGTCCGGACGTAAGGCGCCTGGTATGCAGTCTTCTATGTATGCGAAGCTGATTAACCTTCTAAATAAAGAATAAGAACTGAAGTGAAGTTATTTCAATATTTTCGTAAATAGCAGGATTTCTCATCTCGTGACAGATTTGCTGATTTCTTGCATGAACTCATCTGTTTGTCGCAATGAAGTGGCGTTTTTTTTTTTTTTTTTTTTTTTTTTTTTGCTTGCATTTTATCCCATTTTTTCTGTTGTGTTCAAACATGTGTGTTTTGAAGTTCCGATTAAATAATATTGCTTCGAAATGCTCCTTCAATTTTTGCTTGAGACAAAAGTTCCAGCCGAAGTGAACATCAAAGGATTATATCACTGATTTCAGTGCACCGGGATATCTGGAGGCGTCAAAGCATAAGAATTAAAGGTAAGAGATTATTTGAATAAGGAAATTATTTTACGGTAAAATAAAACAAATGATTTAACAAAATAAATTCTGGTGAATACAAATGTATTACAAGCAATATTGGGAAATTTTTATTATGAAACCATATATATAGTGGACATTTTTAATTCGAAATTAGGGTATATTAAATTCAGTTAATGCATAATATACAAAAGGTCCAGTAGATTTTCGACATGAATTATCCAGTAGATTTTCTCAGCATCTAAATGTTGTACAAGTGCATGTTTAGCTGAATCTTTTGAAACTTATTTTCAGATACCGACAAATTAGGTTATAGCAATTTATTATTTGCATTACTAATGGATTTCTAAGTTATAATTCACTATAATACTAGTGCGACACTCAATTTAACGAATAGTCTAAAATGCAAAGTTAGCCACTGCTAAATTTACGGAGCTCTGTAAACTTCCCAAAACTCCTTGGTGCCTAAAAAGGTCCAAAAAACTCGCTTTGTATTGAAATTTCCAAAATGTAGTAGGCTCCTTTTTTTTCTTTTTATGAACAATAAGAAATCGCTATTCATTTTCATTTTCGACCGTGTGTTTTTGTGGTTCCTTTTCCAAATTGGACCCGGAGCTAATAGACGGTGGTCCACCTCCTCGGAGGTCCACCGGTCCCTACTCCTTCGGGTGGTGCAGTTCCACGCCCTCCGCCCCTCCAGGTGGTGACTTCCTTACCCAACATACACACACTCCTACACACACCTATCGCAATCCGTGGTTTGCGGAAAACATAATTTGAATTTGAGATGTCAAAATTCAATTTTTCCCCACAGAGATAAAAAGTGAATATATGCTTATCGAAATACTACTTACTTTTACAGTACAGTCCCGATTATCCGCGGGATTGGATGGCGTGGGTATCGCAGATAACGAAAATCGTGGATATTCCGAAAAAAGCATAAAATAAGGTGTGAAGAAGATAACAAATGACTTTTGCTTCAAAATAATTGCTATTACACTTAAAACATGATATATGCAAATAGTGACGATAAGTACATCATAAGAAATTATTCGTATTTGAGATTCTCAAGCAACAAATCCATAAAATTAACTAAGTTTCTACAAGAATTAAGTTAACTAAGAATTTTTTTCCCCGATACGCTTGCGGATAATCGAGAATTTACTGTACATTTCAGTACATGTATGAAAAGGGTAAAAAAAAATATTCAAAAAAAAAAAAAAAACGAACTAAAACCAGAAGTCGAGATGACCGAATCGTTTAAGGGGGGAGGATCATAGGCCGGAACAGTGGTTCAGTCCCAAGCTTAGATCTGTCACTGCTCCTCCTCCCCTAAAATGTGGCTTAAAAAGAAGTTAATAACCGAAGAGAACAGATCCAGAAATAGAGAATGAAAAAAAAATTAAAGAGTAGGGCGATCGTCACACTAAAAAGACGCACGTACAGCCCACGCGCCCGACGCTATGCCAAGCTCCACTGGTCTCATCCCCCAGATGGTCCAAGGTACGCTTCCAGTCTGCTACCAGGGCGAGGGGGAGCATCATCACACAAAGAGTCCTTCGGGGGGTTGTCAAGGGGGGAGGGGGGTGAGACCTGAACGCGTGTTTTGCACGCGGAAGATAACTTTCGGCCGCAGATCACCCTCAGGTGTAGATAGTCGGACGAATGCGGTTTGGTTTTTTGATTGGGGAGGGATGGAAGAGAGATTCGGAAGCCAAGTCACGATTTGCCGAGTCGTGACGAGCTTTTAATTTCGAAGCGTTTGTATTTTTATGCGTCGTCATTAATGAAATATTTAATTTGGATTGTTTCTTAATATCTCAAAGTTGTTGCTTCTTCTGATAATTATTATTATTATTTTGTTTTCCAAAGGATAAACATAACAATATTTTTTAAGAAATAAAATTAAAAGATTATAAACAAAACAAAACTTACTGCACACACCATCGCGATATAAAAGGGAGCGAAAATAAATCAATACATAAAAGAAACAAAGAGTTTAATAAGGGTAAGCAACAAGTCCGTTTATTTCAAAGTTTTACATATTGACCACCACTTTTGTAACTTCGTAAACTTTCAGCTTTTCATGAATTATTTATATTTTCCTCAGATTTCTTGCCTTTTTGTGTCTATTTCTTTTTACAATGGACTATGAGCAACGTTCGATAGAGGAGGCAGGGGGGGTCAATTGCCCCCCCCCTGACTTTGAGAAATCAATGTATTTACATATAAATGGGCGTGTTTTTTTAATGTTTTCCGATGAAATTGCATTGTGTTTGGACCCTTCCCCCCCCCCCTCTCTGGAAAAACTTGAAATGACGGCCCTGAACTCAATGTGCATTTGATAAAGTTATTATTCATTAAAACGTTCATAGATTTTTATTTCTGTTTGAGTAAACTAAAGTATTCATAGCATATTTTTATTAATAAACTAAGAAACCCTGATAATATCCACATCATGTCGATATGTCGCCATTAAAAGAAGAATTTCTACACAAAACAAATCCACAACTGTAAACACGCCTCGCGGGAAAAATCTGCATTATGAAATTTTAAAATGTTAATCACTAGTTTAATTAAAAGTTTCAGATATGCACCTAGTCAAATGGGCTAACCTGTCTTTAATATTGAGATTTATAAGTTGCCCCTTGTGAATTTTGCAGCTTCACTTATTCTGATAATAGAGATAAAAGATTTGTACGGTATATTTTTTACTCATAAAACAAAAAATAAAAACATGAGATGATTCTAGAAAACACACCCATTACTGTCACGTGTGGGACAAGAGTTTGGAAATTTACAAGTCTAGGGAGAATTCCTGCGAATCTGTTGTATTCTGATGGCTCCAAATTTTTAAGACTAGAGTGACGATTTTACCAAACCGAAACAATATTGCGACCGGGTCAACATGTCCCAATGGATAACTAACCCTTGTTTACCCTAATATGGAATATAGATTCAAAATCAACTTTGATTATTGGGAAAGCAAGAAATTAGATTTCAATTTGAACATTTGTGCAAAATTCCAATTAGTTTTATTTTTCTTTTTTCAATCTTTTTTTTTTTTAATTATTTATTTCAACTTTAATTTTATCTCTTAAAAAGACACATTTGACATAATTTGAGCCTACGAGAATCGAGAGAGAGAGAGAGAGAGATACGGCTGTTGCTATACATTTTTTGAATTTTAAAAAGAAAAGTACGTTCATCTAGTTTTGTACGAACTTTTTAACAATTTCTTTCATGCATTTTTCCCCCTTTGCGCACCCAAACTAACTCTCACTGGTCGACGTATAGTTGCACACGTTCTCGATTGACTCTGCAAATGATAAGCGTATGTCGGTATCGCGTGAGTGATCAACCAGACGTGACCGCAGACTCCTCTCAACTCATCCGCACCCTTCATATTAAATTGATGAGTCGATAAGTTCTTCATCCCCCTCCCGACAAATTTATTGTAATTAGTTCCATGTACATAGTTTCATTCATTTTGAATGAGTTCGGGTTGGAACACCGACATTCTGTCACCACAAAGATTGCCTTTATTGCAGTGCCGTACTTTTATAACTCATCGCTTAGTTTAACCAAACAACCAAATGTTGTAATGTTAACGATTGCCGACGTTTTCATAAACAAACTAATAAAGTAAAGTCTTTATACATCAAGGGCGGATCCCGAAATTTTTCAAGGGAGGGGCGATTGATTACATTACTTATTTTTTACTGTATATTCTGGTTTGCACATATTGATCACATAGGTTTCGGACTTCAATTTCGAAACATTTCAGGGAGAGAGCCCAAATTTCCTTCCTTCAACATAATTAAAACTCGTCTAGTTCTTTGAACTTCAATGTTGGAAATTTACTGATAGAGGGGCATAAAAGAAGGGGCAATCGCCCCATCGCCAGTCCCTTGTATCCGCCCCTGCTGTACATATAGTAATAATAGCAAGAGGGACCTCTCAAGCGGTGAAAACACTTGCATCAAATGCCGAAGGTTTGATTCCCACCGTACTGTTTGATATTTTATCCGGCTACCTTCGTCGAATTTGAGCATGCGTCAGGTCTCTACTGATTTTATTAAAATTGGAGTGATAGTGATAAGAGAGATAATGAATACGTGGAAATTTTGATTTGGATTGTTTTGTTTTTCGCTGGATTCGTTTATTGAACGAGTTGGTTCGTGCTGATGGTTTTTTTTTTCTTATTATTCCCGACACTTATCAGTAAAAATAAAATAATATCAAACTAAGCAGGAATGTTGTCATGGTGCATTTTTTTAATCACGCTGTCATCCCTTTTTTAAAATATAACTATTCAACGGTGCTAGGCACGACTTTCAGGTCGAACAGTATTTCGTATGTATCTTTAGAAGTCCATCCTCTATGTGAGACTGTGGCACCACTCTTTTCCACAATTGTTGGATACGACAACAAACAAACTAGCAAATAATTTATAGTTTATATCAAGTACAAATTAGCTAAAAAATTACAGAGCCGTGTTTCAAATAG
>JAXGGA010006974.1:0-65827 GCA_038373865.1 Uloborus plumipes
ATCAGTGATTCAATAAGTATACCTGTTCTACACTCCGACTGTTTTAAGGGTTCAAAACTGGTTAGTGGAACGGTAGATTGCTATTGAAGGAAGAGACAAGATAGGCATTTAAATGAAAAACTTTATGCTTACAATCGTCAATGTAAAAACTTAGTGATGAGTCAAACTTTAAACTTTGATTCAAAAGAAGAAACCTGTTTAACATCAGATAGTAATTGCATCCGTATAAATGTGTTGAAAATATGTAAACAACGTGGCTGGGTGGAAGGCAAAGGCAGAATGACACCCGGTGCGTTCTGGGTTGTTAATGTAACGAACTATAATTGCATTTTCAACTAAAAGCTGCATTTTTCCTATTCATTGCAAAAAAAAAAAAAATAGAATCTGGCTATAAAAAAAGGATTGTTGCTATGTGCAAAAAATGGTAAAAAAAGTCAATTTTTGGTTAATTTCACGAAACTTTACAGTTTATGTACGAACTTAACACTGAATAGAATGTAAATAATTTTGAAGATGCATGAAAAGAGTGTTAAAAGGAAGCATTTTAATGGTTATTGAACCAAAACGGTGATTATTTATATTTTCTAAAAAAAAATTTTTAAATTGACATTTTTTCGTATTTTTAGAGAAATTCAAGCTCTGGTAGGACCCTAAAGGAGTTGTTCAAACTTGATAATATTTTACACGTGTTTTATACTTACGCGTGCACATCTTTTGCCAGGTATTACAGAATAAAATTCCAAAATTTTTGTTTTTCGCTCCACCCTAATACACATATACCAGTTGTGATGCGTTCCTGGTGCTCAGATCCCTCCTACGTGCTAAGTATTTGTACTTTTATCAAATAACGTTTTGAAGAAATGGTAAGGAAAAGTACATATTTAGGCTTTAATACAGCTTACTCTATTTGGAGCCTAAATAACCATAATTTGATCCACTAGTTTAGGTCCACCTTATTCGGCAGAAAGTTATTCTTCGCCGGAAAATCAACAGTCTGGTTTCCCTGGAATCTACATGGAGGAACTGATCTAGTATTTTAAATTGTAGAAATTGTTCCTAACCATTGCAGTCACGAGTTGATAGAAATAAATTATTATTGGGTTTATAGACAAATTTCATCGCTTTATTTTACTGCAATGAATTAAAAACTTTTTTCTCATTCAATATCTTCTGTTAACTGTAATGTCAGTTAAATACTCATAGGTCATAAAATAGGAGAGTTCTTTTTGCACGTAAAATTGTTGTTATTATTATTATTATTATTATTATTATTATTATTATTATTATTATTATTATTATTATTATTATTATTATTATTATTATTATTATTATTATTATTTTTATTATTATTATGATCATTATTATTATTATTTTTATTATTATTATGATCATTATTATTATTATCATTATTATTATTATTATTATTATTATCATTATTATTATTATTAGTATTATTATTGTTGCTATTCTTATTGTTATTGCTGCTGTTGGTGTGGGTATTATTATTCTTTCCACTTCGTTTACTTTAAAATTTAAATTATTATTTATGTAACCAAATGATTAAAGTAAATTTTAAATGTTTGACAGATATTCCAGTAAAAATACAACTACAAAAATCAGCATAGTTTTTCATTTTTAACCACCCTTCCTACTAGCCGCTTAAGGCATTTTTTTTTTTTAATGATAAGTTTTGGCTTTTCATTTTACAAGTTCTAAAATGAACAGAATATGCATGCTTCTTCGATTTACAGAAGGTAGCAAATGAAAGCTTTCTCTCTCTTAAGTATTTCTCATAAACTCTTTCTGTGTGCTATTGCATACCGTAACCCTTGGGTATCATAAAGTACTGCCTAAAGCTAACAATCAAGAAAAGAGCGCTCCATTTCATTGTCATCACACGTTCAGAATATCAGAAAATCTCACGAGGAGTTCAAAATGAAATAGAATACCAAGGATTTTATTCTAAACAAAGGGATTTTATAAATATATTTTACCTTGACATTTTTACTTACAATATATTATTTATAGTTCCCAATGTTTAGAAACGTTTTAAAGAAATATAATAATATCCACAGAAGAAAATATTTTTTACTACTTTGCTCAATTTTGAATATTGTAAAATTGTACTTTTTAAATTAAAATTTAAACACTGCCAACAAATAAATAACATAAAATAATTACAATGTTTTATCTTAGAGAAATTACAGATGTAAAAATGCGTTTTTTTCGGGGAGGGAGGTACTGAATTTTGCTCTTTGATTACACAGGCCAACGATGAAAAAACTTTTTTAATGAAAATACCTTATTCTTATGTTGTTTAGGTTGCTGAATCCAAATATGATGCTTAAAAAGTTGTATCACCCACCATTTATTCACATTTTATAGTTACATTCATGAAATAAAGAAACATTTTTAGAATTTAACAGCTTTTTCATAGTTAAGATAACATGAAAAAATAGGTCTAATGAACAAAGATGATGTTGGCAGCACTGCTGAAACACATGCTACAACATGATGGGGGATTACTGTTGGTCACTTCACCGGGAAGTTCAGCAAGCTATTCATCGCAGGAAAAGCTACACAAGAAGCTTCAAGGAAAAAAGGGAAAGAAAATATAAAGCAATTCCAGTTGACAAGTGAACCTTGTATCATCACATAAAATTACTATTCCAAGTATTTTACTGTAAATACAAACCATTTTTACGATTCTACAGTGTTTCATTGATTTCCCTATATACTGTAAATGGGTATTAGACTATATAATAAAATACATTTTCTTGGAAACTAAGGGTGATACATAAAAACTACAAGCAGATTTGGATTCAGCACATAAAAATCTATCAAGATCAGCTATTAAAATTAAAAAAGTTTTCAAAAAGGTTTTTTTTTGTTGGCCTGTGTTATAAAATAAAACTTGCAAAAACTCATTTTCAATTATTTGTATTGAATGTAAGATAAAGTAGAATATTATATATGTGTGTCTGATATGCTGTATCTTTGCTATCATTATTTTTTTTAATTAAAAATTAAGCATTTACTAAAGCATTCTACTACTTAAAGTCAGATCAATATCTACTATTACATTTATAGATTCGCAAGTAACGTAAAATAAATCCATACAATTTTGTCACTGAGACATTAGTACTGCTATTAATTTTAAGTCAAAAAATATTGCAGAATATCGTTCTATATGAGTTTCCATTTTAAGAGTTATGAAATTGCATTATTTTTTGAAATTGTACTGAATTTTAATATTTAATTAGAAGATTAAATTTATTGATACCCATTCTCAATGATTTTTACTAAACTTCAAGATAGCTTAGAACATACGTGTCTGTTCTGCTAAAGCCTTGCACTCATTCTCTCTTTCTGTTTCTGTTTTTCTTTTTATTATTTTTATTTTTGCTATTCAAAATTAAACCATTACTAAAGACTTCTGATATTTAAAGTAATAAGAATATCTACTAGTACATTTATAGCCTCGGTATTTACTTCCAACAGAATATTTTAACAAGATATAATGAAGAAAATCATTGCAATTATGTAGCTGTGATTACTGTCAAAAACTATCAATACGGTAACCTTTTACTCTTAATTAAAATATATTGAGCGACTGCTTTTTTTAATTAAAATGTTTTTGCCTGTGATCTAGTTATATCGCTGCTTGAAATGAACAACGGCATATCTGCAAAACACGACTTTTCAGGAGAGCGTTTCAAAGTTTTTGCAGTAAAACGGCATTTTGAAGTAAAATGGTATTAAGGTACTTATGTCGAATCAACTTACATAGACATAGATGATAGACACTCCAAGCACTTATTCAGAACTGACACAATGGCGGCTGTGTCGTTGTTTACTGGGAAAAGCGCGCCAAAATAATAACTATGCACAACGATATTAACGATTGCTGCGTGATATTTTGAAACTAGAGATATGCCGATAATACCACAAGAAAGAGTAAAAAAAAACGGAATTTTTTGATGTAATAAAAAAATCGATTTTTGCAGATATGCCGTTGTTCATTTCAAGCAGCGATATGTAATTTCAACTGCATAAAGCATGCTAACACAGGAAATGATTTGTAAATGAAAACAGAACACGATTAAAAATAAAATTGTTTTTTCATTATTTATGACGCATCTTATTTTCGTGTTTGTATGCAAAATAATGATTTGAACTAGTTTATTATTTAAAATATATTAACTCTGGATACGAAGAAAAAACATATTTGATGCTTTCAATGATATTCTTTATATTAGCATTTTTGTTTCTCCTTGAAGTCCTTAAGATAAATATTATACTTGTAAAGGCCATATCCTTTCCTTAACTTCAATCTTAGCGGAGCTGCAATCTTAGCGGCAGACACATTACCTTTATAGTCGTTGATTATCATTAGGAGCGAGAACTTTAGTCGAGTTTCCTTCGCAGAGTGAATTATTTTATATGCTTTAATAGATAGGGGTAATGGAAACTTTTCTTATCAACAATAACCTTGCAAAAGTTACCTTTACCAATATGTCAATATTTTTATTCGTAAAATTAAAACAATAATAATGAGAAAGTATTTAGATTAGTATTTACTTATGATTTCTAAGAAAAAGTTTTACTTCTGAATGCCAGTCAAATGATTAGTCGTTGTTGGACTTATGTCACGTTTTTATATGTATTGCAAACGGTACATCACTAAAAGAAATTTCTTACTTATTTTAAAAACTGTTAAACTCAAGCTCAAAAACATTTAGACTATATTTTTCTATATTTTTTGCCTACCAGTTAAAAAAAAACCATTAGAATCGGGCGGAGTCCTAAAGGAAACTCGTTATACATAGTTTGGTAAACCATGATACATTTTTCAATTTTCTAAGTTATAAGAATTTTCTTATTTTGAGCATTTTGTGTCTACTAATACTAATAGTTTCTGCAGAATTTTGCTTATAACGTCTTACTTTTAATTTTATATTATTTCACATATAGCGACACAGACTACTTGTTCTGAATTCGTCCAATATTGACGGTTTTCCGTCATATCCTTTGGTCACTAAAACATTTAGAGCGAAATCTATTTTGTGTAACTTTTTTTTCTAATAACGGAAAAAAAAACATTGCATTAAAACCTGAAAGTACAATTTAAAACATCAGTTCAATTTAATTCTATCATCTAACTTCTAACTTTCAGTCATATGAAATCGACGGAGAAATCCAGTACAATGCAGTTTCACAGTTTTTTTTTTAATTATTATTTATTATAACTATTATTAGTATTTTAGTTCTTAGTAATAAGAAATAATTTTATTTATGATTTCTGCATATCTATCATGAATTTATATAAGTAATTGGCTTGCGTAATTTTTTTCGTGTATCTTTAAGGCTACTTATTTTTAAATCAGGAATCAACTATATGTCTAGGAACTTAGTTAAAATATTGATCGATATGTGGCGCATCAAACTGTAAAAATATTTTATCACTTTACTTTTCCACATTCCCCTACTTTTTTTTTCAAATTTTAGTTTATTGTCATGTTTATATATTTGTCGGTATTACTTTTAGAACTTCTAGCTCATTCAAAATGAGAAGGAAGTTTAATTAGAACGAATGAGTGAACAAATAAAATGCATCGTACAAAATAAATTACAACTGGATTTTATGCATGAAAGAAGTATCATAGCAAAAACTTTTAACGCATTATTTTTCCTCGAACTGCTAAAGGCTTCCCCAATTTCTTCTTTACTACAATTTAAATTTCGTACGATATAAATAACTATATATGTTGAAAGTAATAGCTTGCTCGCACGCAATGAGTTTTCATATTATAATTTTGTTTTGGCACATCAAAAAATACCGAGAACATATAAAATGATATGATACCCTTTTATTGTTCTATCAGTTCTGGGACCTACGGCAAAGAAATGCTCTCATTTATCTTTCCAAAAGGTTATTACAGAAGTTTTCCAATTTTATATTATGCAATATAGCAAAAGACTTATGTTTCATAAAACACGTATAGGAAAAAAAAAATTATTGGAAAAAATTGCAAACTTTAAAAATTGCACTAACAAAATTCATTGCTTGAAACGCAACATAAAAACATTCATTTTAAAGATAGAAATACATTGGAAACTAGGTAAAATATTTAAATAAAATTTTGAAATAAAAATTTCATATTTAATGTAAGTTCGATATTAATAATAAAAGAAGAGTACTAGATTTAAAATTGCACTGTCGAGATTACCATATTTAACGAAAAGGCACTCGTATTTATATTAAAATGAATTGATTTTTTATCTGCGTGGCAACTTACAGAAACATTCTTTAAAAATTCACCCTTTTTTCTGTTTTCATAAAGGACAGACTCATGCTTTATACTTGTTACGCATTTGAACATTTTTTCTGTAATTTTGATGACAAGTTTATTTAGGACTGTATTTTCTGACTTGCGTTGATTTTCTTAACAATGTATTTCGATTAAAAAATATATTTAATGATTCGCATATTGCATGCACATTTATTTTTAGTGCACGAAAAAACTTTTATTATGAATTATATTATGTATGTTTTTTGTTTGCTAGCTCGCTTATTAAGTAAATAATTAGCTAATTAAATACCAACACAAATGTTTTAGTTTATGAAAATAGTGGTTTTTTTTTAATTATTCATTTATTTATTTATTTATTTTTTTAAGTCGAACTGCACTTTTACTTTCTTGTACGAAGAACATAATTTAGGTTATTATAGAAAATTCGCAAGAAAATATTTTTTTATATAACGTACTTTTCTACACTGTTCACATTTTATTTTTCAAATGCTGTACTGGTAACATTTTTTCGGTTTCCCTTTGGTGCAGGAAGAAAAATATTTATATTTCGAATTGGAGTACAAACATTAGCTCTAAATTTATTTCTTTGCCAAATAGTTTCTTTATCTCTTCCAATAAAGATGTCATCTGTATCAGGATTATCAAAATTTTCGCTAAAAGAAAATTTGCTTTTACTGTCAAAATAACTAAAGGTTTTTTTTTTTTTTTATTGCTAAACCTTCATCATCTGAAATGACACATATTCATCACTTTCTCCATCGGCTAGTAATTAGCTAAAATGCTTCATCCCTTGCTCATATGGAATCGGCATCTTTTCTTTGTTATATGTAGTGCAAAAGCAATTGCAAAATATGAACTTTGCAAGGACAGAACTACATAATCGTTGTGAATGACACGCTTGTTAACTGAAAATCATGGCTAGAAGAAGGATTGCTGAAAACTACTTCCTTTTCACAAAATGTTTCAAAATTATTTGAATGGAACCGACTCCAAACACCTGTTCCGTTTCGAGAACTTTACTGACGTCAGTACTCGCCTGTGGTCGTAAAAGACTCCAATCGCAAGAACCCCCCTAGTTTACAAGAATTAAAAGGATTAAAGAAAATTCCAACCACACAACATATCAATCAAGGACACAATGGCAGCTACCCAAAAGATGGTTTCCTTATCTGTCCATGAAATTCCAAGAAATGGAAACAAAAAAGGGCTGGGGTCGTTTCCGACCCCGAGCGAGCTCTCGCGTGTTAATGATTCGCATATTGCATGCATATTTATTTTTAGTGCACGAAAAAACTTTTATTATGAATTATATCATGTATATTTTTTGTTTGCTAGCTCGCTTATTAAGTAAATAATTAGTCAATTAAATACCAACACAAATGTTTTAGTTTATGAAAATAGTGTTTTTTTTTTAAAATATTTATTTATTTATTTTTTTTTTTTTTAAGTCGAACTGTACTTTTACTTTTTTGTACGAAGAACATAATTTAGGTTATTATAGAAAATTCGCAAGAAAATATTTTTTTATATAACGTACTTTTCTACACTGTTCACATTTTATTTTTCAAATGCTGTACTGGTAGAATTTTTATCGTTTTTTTTTTTTTTTCTTCTTTAGTTTGCCGTTTTGCTTTAAAACCTAAACGGTTCACAACTAATTGTATTTAAATAAAATAAATATCACAACTGATAGTTGAAATGCATTTAAACATAGTCTCTAATAGTGCTTAAGAAGAAATTATATCTTTTTAGAACAAAATCTTTCAACAAAAGTGATATAAAGTTATTTCTCACAGTGTGATAGTTACCTAGCTGTAGTAATCAGTAGCGTTATCATATAAACAAGCCTAACCAAGTGTTATTTTATGTATTAAGAATATAAAATTTTCTGCAGTAAAAATAAAGTCAAAGAACAACATTTTATTTTATTTTTCTTTAAAGCTCTTTGTTTCAGAGTTTTGTTAGTAGTCCTTATTTTTCTGTTTTTTTCTGCTGTAAAAAGTGTCTAACACTTATAAAGAAGGATAAAATTAAAAAACAGTGATTTAAAAAACAAAAAAAAAATTCTTTTTGCTTTTTCGAATAAAATAACTAGTTCAGATTTCTGTTCTTTACTTAGTAAAATAGAGTGTTATACAACAGTTTATTTTTTTATTTTTTTATTTTGTTACTCTGTATCTACTATATTAGTTCTGGGAAATGCTTAGTGGTGAACTTTTCTCTTTTTTCCACAATGCTATTTTGCTTATGATATTCATCCGTTATTTTACAGAAATACGTAATAACATTTTTCAAAAGAAATGATAAGCCACTCCAGTACAGTGAGAGAGACATGTACTTCGATTATTTTATTTATATTTTTGTAAAGTAATTTAAGCGTTTAAGAAGACAAAGCATATCATTTGGAAAAATTACTTTTAAAAATAATTATTTAGGCTTTCATTTGCTCCTTTATAGAAATTCCGTGTATTTTTAAATTCTTCCAGAATTTCAAAATTACTACTTATTTTATTCTTTTCTGTTAGAAATATGCCTCCTAAATTGGAAACGAAGGCATTTCTTTTATTTTACTGAAGAAAATTAAACTGAAGTAATGAACAAACCAGTTTTTCTTTGATATGCACGAGTTCACTTTCTTCTTAAACACCTATCTTTTTTGGTTGTGCATACTTAGGAAAATATGTGAAAGCAAAGGCTTTTTCAAATTTTTAAGGTACTTTCTCTGTTTCTCATATGTAATTTTTTTGGGAAAAACTTTTAAGCATAAGAAACAATTAAAGAGAATTTCCAAAATCTTTGCGAAATACTTTTTCCCTTGTAGAGGAAGGGTTGATTTTTTGCTCGCTTTGCATTTAAAATATTAAGGTTACTCGTGTGCTTATCTTAGCCACAAATGGTAATAACAATTCTTAGCAACAGTTATTTTTTTCTTTTGAGAGAAAACAAAAATAATAAAATATCAAAAATTTTTTTAAAAAGATGTAAAATATTTTAACATTCACATCGAAGTGAATCTATTACGCCTACAGAACCAGGCCCGTCATTTAGGGTAGTTGGCAGGGGGGGGGGTCAATTGCCCTCCCCCCTGACTTTGAGAAATCAATGTATTTGCATATAAGTGGGCGTGGTTTTTGCTCTTTTCCGATGAAATTGCATTGTGTTTTCCCCCTTTGCCCCCTGGAAAAACTTGAAATGAAGTCCCTGTACAGAACATAAACTATATCAATTTAAACTTAACGTCTGTATGATATTTAAAACGCACCACTTAAACTAATGCAAGACGCTATAAGGAAAAAATAAATCTTGGGGGTATTACAGCTTTTCAGTTCATCTTGCTCAATTTCACGAAATGTTCTCGGATAATAACGCTTTAAAAACAATAAAGTGTATGGATAAGGCTTTTAGTATCATCGAACTATAAAATATTCAAAAATAAAGCTTGGAAGTAACATACAAAAATTATCACTAATATGTATGATTAATTTATCTGAACGAGATGAAAGAGTATTAAAAAAAATAGCCAACCAATGTAAAACGCACACATGTATGTAGGTACAACATTTGAATGTACGCTTCGAAAAACGATAATATTATTACCTTATATTATGAGACTTATGACTTTGCTTCCATTAAACAAAAGTAAGTTTTGAAAGCTGCATCGTTGCGCGACTACAACACAAACGTTATGCTGTATAATCTCGACATAAAAATCCTCAATAAGTTGTCTTATTTAGGCATAAAATGCTCTTCTAAACAAGATGAGATATTTACAAAAAAAATTTTTTTTTTGAAGTACAGCTCTCTACCCCTCCCCCTTAACTCATTGGTTCGGGAAAATTGTATACTATTTTTTTCTTTATTTTGACATTCTGGAGTCACAATAAGGAGTGTAAGAGGGATTTTTGAAGTTTACAGTAAAATTCAAGTTGAATATTAGGTAAACTTTTGCTATTAGGTAAGTTTGAATATTAGGTAAGCTTTTGCAACAAAGTTGTTTTCGAAATACATTATATCAACACATACCAGGGATACTATAACTAACTTTTATCCAGAACGTTTGATAGTCTATCTTTCTGAAGTTATTATCTTAGTTATTTGTGATAGTGTTCTCTAAATTTTTAATTTTGACACCACTACACCTTTAGGTGATTCACAGATTCTGCGCAAATATACAAAACTAGCTTTTAAAAATAATTAGAAAATAAAAGCCATTTTATTTTATTTTTTCTTCCAATAGCAGTAACTCTTAAACTGCAATCATTTCAAACCCGTTTCGTAACACTAAGAAAAATTGTACTTTAAAAGTGTTTAAGTATTTCTATTACATTTATTTTAATTCTTATTAGATCTTCGCCAGATATATCCCATTAAGAATTGCAAAATTTATTTTGTTCCCTTTTCTTGCAGTAGCTAAATGTAAAAAGACTATTCATAGAAATTCTTTCCTTGTACTGCTCTCATCACACTACTCAGATTCCCCAAGAGAGCCAGAAGAAGGGCAGAAAGATTACGTTTGTTTTTTCTTTCTTTCTTTTTTTTTTTTTTTGCCTTAAGTCTACATTTTTTTCGTCCCATCTGTTGATGGTTTCTTTTTATTTACATTTAATGTAGACATGAAACTAAAATTTTGCAGAATTACTGAACCTGTGCAAAGAAATAGTTCGTGTTTTATGAAGAAAGTACTTTTAAAACAAAATGCATAAGTTGTTAATGAACATTTGATTGTCTTGAGAAAATCCAAGTTTGGAGCTTCTCTTGTAAAAACTTGCTTTTTCCAGTGTCTGCTGCTCTAGTGAGTATGTGTCCAGAATTGAGATTCTTATGATAAAGCAACCGACTTATGCTTATTTTTCCCATGCACGCTGGAGAACCAGTCTTGCTTGACAGTTGGGGCCCTGCTCCACATTAACGTAAAGCAGAAAAATAAAGCAGAAACGTAAAACGGATTAAATGGTATTCCTATGGAAAGTACCCGGATTTTCGGTTTCTGCCTTCGGTTTCGGTCGCGTTTTCTGCTGATGTGGAGCAGGGCCCTTATAAATAGCAATTGAATCTTTAGGACACTAAGCAAAATTTTATGTTTTGTTTGCAACTGCCGCATAGGGTGTTAAAGTCATTGTTATCTTACTAAGCAATATGCTACTATGTTCTTTGGTTATGAGGCATTATGTTACCTCATATAAGTTACTTACATTCGAAGCTATTTTATCGCTGTTCCCGAGTTACTGTGATGACGTTCAAGCTGAAATATTGCATAACGGTCAAAAAGTTATCATGCAATAATTTAACTCACATGTTTTTAAGTGTTTTTTTTTTATTTATTAATTTTTACAGGAAAGCTTAGAACTTACCAAAAAACGCTAAAGAACGAAAAATTTAAGCAACACCTTTCGGACAAGGTAGACATACAGATTTAAGTTTGTGATAAACCAGGTTTCCGTTTATCATCCAGCAGGATTTTCAATTTCAAACATTTTGTTTTCTTTTTGTTTTATAAATGATTTATCAACGTGGTTTTATCTACCTTTAAGTATGAATTCCAGAAAAAAGAAACAATTCTTCGGGGATACATAAATGAAACTGCTTTCGATACAACAACTATAAATGCTGTCAAAATAAAAATAAATACATAAATCAATACATAAAATAAATAAATGAATAAATAAAATATACATGTAATTAAAAAGAAACAGTAATATTTAAGCGTCTTTTCAACCTTTTGCACGTAAGAACGTACATTTTTCCCGTTCACTTGCTGTTACAAAAAAAAAAAAAAATGGATGTTAAGTTTAAAGTTTAAATGACAAACATTTAGCTTTTGTAGCCAGTAAAAGAAGAAACGTACTTCTTGAGATTCGCAGTAATTAAGCATTACTACATGACTATTTTTTTGCTATCATACATTGGAAATTTAAAGAAAAAAAATCGCTCCAATTAAAGCACACACAAAAATAATCGAAATTATTCAAATAGATATCTGTATGGAAAATGTCCTGTTTGTATCGTTTTACAGTTGCATTTTCAATGCCAAGAATATCGTAAGAAATGCATTCATTTTCAAAGTAGATAGTCAAAATAGAATGACTAATAATTTGGAATGAGTAAGTTGATCCTATTAACTCGATGCTTCATTCCTAAAGTTCTCCTATTCACTGATGACCATTAGAACTTATCTCCCATAATGCACTTACATTATTTTAATAGCTGTTAATTATCATTAGCGGAGCAAAGAGAGATATAGAATAACTTGGGAGAATATTCCAAGATTTAATATTCTTGCTATGAGGTATTGCGGGACCTTTTTCATTGATCCCATAGAAACTGCGTTGAAAATAAGTAAAATTAGAAACATGTGTATATCGTTAAGAACACATCAAAAAAGAAAAATAAATAAAAAATAAAACAAGCTAAAATAATCACATTTTGGCTATAAATTACATTTATTTTATTAGGTATTAAATAGTTTTGTATATTATTTTATTTTTAAATATTGTGACTAAATGTTCCATTTGAGCTGAGGACACCTACAGTCAAACATTATTTTTTTTTTCAACATTAAAAATAAAAATATCCTACTGCTTTCTCGTACTTAGATAATATATCCACTTTTATATGTATTTTTTTCAAAATATTCTATTTGTAAAACATTCTAATTCTGGGATTTATTTCCATGCAAGTAAATAGTATTAAATGTCGAGCATATTACCCTATCTAGCCATTAGGCGGGAAAATAACCTGTAACTTGGTGAGGGATATACCATTTTGATAACGCTAATTACTCTCCCCCTTATTGTTCAAAGAACAGGTCTTTATGACTATATTCACACACAAAAACCATCTTTATAATATTTTCTTACCGCATAAATATATAATTTAACATAATATTGGGAAATTAGTCGTTTAAAACAAAATTTTTACAAGTACTAATTGTGATTAAGCGTTAAAAAATGACACCCTTACCTTTTATTGTGCTGTAAAGCTGAAATAGCAGTTAAACAATCGCTAAAAGTGGTTAACAGTATTTTACGACTCTTGATGTAATTATTCTAACGATTTTGTTTTGTTCGTCACATTAATTAAATATTTAATCGTATCAAAATTATTAATTTCAAAATAAGACCTAAAAGCATTTTTAAAAGAATTCTCATGAAAAGTGTTTTACTCAATAACATTCACATCCAAACATGCTATAAAAACGACATTTTTAGAACAAAGGAAGTGCTAGTGACGCTTTTAAGAAGTCGTCTGAGACAAAAGTGATAATAGTGCAAAAAATTTCCACTGGCAATGAAAGCAATATATAAGAAGTTATAAGAATTGAAGAAATTTTATTATTTTCGGTATTTTTATTTATACGAGGGCTATCCAGAAAGTAGATTACGTTTTGGAATAAAAAATAAACAAAGTATAGGAAACAAATTTTATTATATACAGATGAAAGCCACACTAAAATACTACTTTTCTACATAGTCACCATACAAATTAAGGCATTTATCGTAGCGATGTACGAGCTTGGAAATTCCTTCGTCGAAAAATTCGGCCGCCTGCGCCTTCAACCACTTCGTTACCTCTTCTTGCAGCGTGCAACAAACCTCGCGAAATTTTTGGAAAACTCAAGGAAAGTTCCGTTATTGTGAATTTTCGATTTTCACGGACTTTAGCATCGACTTTTTCGACAAGTTCGGCAGTCACTATGCTGGGTCTCCCACTTCGATCCTCGTCGTGAACATTGGTTCGGCCATTTTTAAATCTTATGACCCACTGACGCTCTCCACCTTCAGTGATAATGTTGTCCCCATACACTTCACAAAGCTGCCGACTGATTTCTATCGGTTTACAGTTTTTTGCAGTCAGAAACCTTATTACTGCACGCACCTCGCAGCTCGCGGGATTTTCAATTAACGCAGACATTTTAAACCGTCACAGTATCTGAACAGAGCACAGCACGAACCTCTCACTAGCACGGCTAGATGCCGACTGAGCTGCGCAACGCTCTGACCCCAAGATGGCCGCGCTAGCCCCGCCCCTAGCGGACACAGACGAAAACGTAATCTACTTTCTGGATAGCCCTCGTATGTTGAAATTTCATTTTGAAAAAAAAAAGCTCCAATAAGAATATTAACAATTTTTTGAAAAAGAAAAAAATATATATATTACGCTTTCTTTACCTTGATTGCTCAGGAAAATACTTAAAAGAACGTATCTATGCAGTCTTAAGAAAGGTGATATTTTTCACTTTGAACTTATCACATTTTAACTTAACATAACAGTGGACATTTGGCATTATTTTTTGTTAAAATCAAAAGTTCATAAAATAAAATTATTTATTTTACAGATATTGAAGGTTACGTTTTTACACATAACACATTTTGTGAACAGAGTTTTTCGTTTAATATTACCTTTTTTTATAAATATATGTATAAACTATTACTTCATAACATTTAAACAAATTAAAACGAATTAAAAAAATATCCATAAACAGCTGAATACATTTTAAAAAAACCATTAAATATTTTTTTAATTTAGGCTAATAGGATAAAAGTCTATAAGGTAAGCTGTGGGATATACATCAACCAAACCAAAAAACATTCTGTTTTAAGGCTATATTAGAAGATGTTACAAACTATTAAAGTGTAAAATATTTCATGCAAAAACTTCAAAAAAAAAAAATCCTGAAAATAAAGATTTTTCATATTTTATCAAACTTTTGGCCTATGGGCGACCGGAAGATATCAACCGATTTCAATACTTTTTCCGTTATTTTTTATCTTGATAATGCTCAACATTACAACGCTATTACAAACATATACAAGTATGGATTGTTTCAAGCCACTCTAAATTGTGTGAACAACATTGTTAAGTGATTTACCAAAAAGTAAAAACTCTCAATCATGACCTGTATTAATTGATAACCTTTTCATCATCATACCTTTGTAGGCTAAAAATCATCGAAAGTCATAATAAATTAGCAGTGAATTAGACAAACCAAAACTCAAGCGCCATCCCTGAAGGAAGATAATTTATACCAACTGAGAAAAGCTAAGCGCGGTAAGAAGAACGTCATTTTCCTGGGATATAGCTATTTTTTGCTTCACGAATGTGTAAAAATTTAATATTTTCGACCATTTTTCTTAAATGTCGACCAATAAAAATGATTATGTTGCTAAAAAAGCAATGTGAATCATTACAATAGATTAGATAAATGAAAAAAAAAATAAATGAAAACACGTGATGGAATTTCTTTAATATTTCCCCCGAAATCAGCGCAAAAAGTACATAAGGATCGTCTTTTACCCTTCTTGTGTTTTTTTCTAAATGCAGGCTTGTGTGATTACTATTATATTTAAATTTAAAATAATAAAAGAACATGACACATTTGAGCAGTTTTTTACAAGAGTACGTTTTTTATTTAGAAAAAAGGCCCCTTGAGAGGCAATATGAAGCAATTTGGTAAGAAAATTAATTGTTAATGACACGTGTTCTCACTGCCTTCATTTAGAAAGTTTAGCTGTCAATACTCTTAACCCCTTGAGCAGAATAGGTAAACAAAAGAAAAGTCTTACAAGTAAACAAAAGAAAATACTTTGAAAGACTTTCGAAACATGAGTTTTGCTAGAAAGACTTTGACGACGAGCGACTGTCCTCACGATCTTCTAACTTTTCTTTGACAGATCCCTGTCCCTCTGCAACATGATTCTTATAGATGTATGACAAATACATTGTGGATAGTTCAGAAATTGAGCCCGTAGCATAGTGGCACTGAACACTGATTTTAAATGCTTTCAAAAACAAAAACAACCCACAGAAACATTTTATAATAAAATAAGGTACTTGTACCCAAGATGGGCTGTGCTCTGAACGTTTAATTTCACGCTGCAATTCATCATTAGTATCCATAACTAGGTTTTTGTTTTCAAGCAGACTATGAAGAAAGTTTTTTTTTTTTTAAATAGTGGGAAAATGTAATTGAGAAATTTTATTATGAAGTTGAGGATGTGGAGTGCTATCAAAAGCTCTTTAAATGTCCAAGGAAATGATTAATTTAAGACCTGTAACATTATGATCAAGGAGATTTTCCCGAATATTTTGCAAATCATCTTCTGTTGAATATATCTTTTTGTAAATAAAAATCGACTTGACTATTGGTATGTCTATTATAGTTTCTAGGACCTACCATTTGTTGCTGAATTTGACGACTTTTAATGTCCCCCGACTATAAAACTTAATATTTCGATTACGGAGATAAGATGGTAAATGCTTATAAATACATATCAAGCAATTGTTTTAAAAAAATCCTCTCTAGTGCCATACTGTTACAGCTAATATGTAACTAAGTTTAGAGAGATGAAGCGAGGATGGATTATTTTAATCTCTAAGCAATACAGAAAAAGTTAGCAGACTCTCCGAAAACTTTTAATTTGCTCTTGATTATCGTATTGCTTTAAAGTGTATCTGAAATATTTAGCTCTTCACATATGATATGCGTCAAAAAGCACTTGAAACATGATGAAATGTGCTGTCAACAATATTATTGCTCATAAATTTTGCGAACATTATATTTCTGTTGTGTTGGAATGTAATAAAAATAGCATTAGTTTCAAGAAGTATGAAATATTTGCATGACAGTTCAGATTATAGTTATCTTACGTGACTAGAGCATCTTAAGGCTTTTGGGAAAAAAAGGAGAGGATTTTTTTTTTATTTTGTGGTTACTTCACGTTAACCTAGTAACAAAAAACATTATTGTGATGAGGTTATGCATATATTCCTTACCATTATACATATATGTATATATATATTAGATAATTAGTCAAGATAAGTAGTCGATTAGTATTTCTAATAGACTTTTTTCGCAATACAGCGTACGCGTACAGCAATACAGCGCAGCGCAGCGCAATACAGCGTAGAGAAATACGCGTACAAAGTTGTATAAAACATCCCAAACGTGTTTTAAATAAGTACATTATGCTGCGGACATATGAGGGTATTAAAGCGGTTTTGTATTTGAGCCAATACCGATAAAACGTTACTTCAGAAAGGCATTAAAAGCAAGAATTCGAAAGGTCTTCAAAAAAATTTTCAAAATGATGTACAGGGTGGTTATAAATTAACGTGAGGTGTTTGGAGTCCTCTATCGCGCGAAGTACTGGGCGAAACATTGTCAAATTTCATAGGCACACATATTAAACCATGGGATTTTGATTTCTGAAATAATTTGTGAAATAATAGTTTAAAAAATCGCCACCAGGGGAGATTGTGGTGCTGAAAAAGTGAATTACTCTGATTATCGAAGAATTAAATGCTACTGACAAATTATGCATCTATTTTATTTGCGAAAGTGGCTTTTGTATCACAAATGTGGTTCAATATGATCATCATTGTGAAGTTTCAAAAACTGCATACGATGCACAACATTGCCCGCAGCAGCATGTCACATATCAGAATTGATTTCTCTGACTTTTAAAATTATGATATCTTTTAAACGTGATATCAGAAACATTTACTTGATACACAACGCTTTTCAGTGCACAGCACTGGTATTTTCAATTCGCTGGTAATACAGCTTCACTAGCAAAGCACAGTTCCGCAAGGTAAAAGCCATCTCAATGCAACTGTCTGGGCTCAGAACGATGAGAATTCTCTTAGTCCGTCATTAGATACTGATGATCGCTAAATGCAACATGTTTATGCCAAATTATTGTATTCTATTTGGTTAACTACACCGCTATTTTCTTCGCAGTGACTTTTTTTTTCTAATAGGAAATTCTAAGGCGATCATAATAAACCTCATTTGCAACAGTCATTTTTTCTTAGCGAAATTGTTTATACTTCCCCCTGGTGGCGATTTTTTAAACTATTTTTTCCCAGAAATCAAAATCCCATGGTCTAATATGTACACCCATGAAATTCGACATTGCTTCGCAAAGTACTTCGTGCGCAAGAGGGCTCCAAACACCTCACGTTAATTTATAACCACCCTGTATTAACTAAGAAATCACGACTGTTTACTATTGATATTTGACTCGTGTCCTATCCATTTTGAGGTTTCCGCCCATTGCAGGCGGGTGCTTCTGATGGGCGGTTGTGAGCTGGACTTATCCGGGTCTTCATTCACGTTCTCTAGAATAAACTTTATTTATACCCGACAGTATCTACTTGAAGCAATCCTTTTTAGATAAAAACGTCATCAAGAATGCAAAATCCTGAGTCGAGCCCCTTACATTAATTTGAATTTTGACAACATGAATTAAAATTATATTATTTGCAAATATGAATGCAATATGAGCCATTTGAAAAAAAAAACAAGAAATCTAACAGGTAGAATCCTTTCACATTTCATGATTGCGAAAACCCTAATTTGAATTAAAGATGTTGAAAATTAAATTAATTTGTTTTTTCCCTAACATAACTGATCTTCTTTGTTTTTAGAAGATATGAATTCCAAAGCGTTTCTTCCAAATAACATAAATTAAGGGTGTTCCTTAATCATTATTCCTAACGCAACGAAAACAAGTAGTTTGAATTTCCTTCCTAAGTGTTAGAAAACATGCAAAACATACTTTATGCTCATAAAAGTGGAAATTAATGGCTTTCGAACACTTTTCTAAAAGGACCATGATGAATGTCTTTTTAAATAAGCTGCAATGTAAATGCTGCCTTACTATTGTTTAAACATTCAGTTTAACATGCTGCGTTACTTCTTTTGACAAACAATATGTCCTTGTTTCGGACTATAGTTTTTTTTTAATCCCTGAAATAAGTGTAAGCAAAGAGTTAAGTTTTTTGAAATATGCATTTAAGGACTTCTTAGGTATTGCCTTATTGAAGGTTTTGAGTCAAGGTTATACATAAAAAATCTAAGGGAATACATAATAAACTGCATTTGAGATATTTTACAAAGTTTTGTTATGTTACAGTATATCATATTTTTTCGTCTATCAAAATCTAAACATTTTCTCGTTTTATAATAACTTGAATAAAATTTCTTTTTAAATGTTTCTTACACTCATAAAAATAACAAAAATAGGCTTTTCTTATTAATGCTGTTATAATATGGCTGTAGATTGTAATATAATTTCAAAATTTCTTTTAGTTTGTAATAAAATAAGAATCAACATTCAAACTTATGCATTTACGATTGCTTTTTTTCTCTCTTTTTCATTACCAGCATAGTGGCAGGCAAATCCTTAAATCGATTAGTATGCATCAAAAATAAATTATGATTTGCTCTTTTCGTTCCTAGTGTGTAGAAAAATTGCACAAAAAGAGAAAGATCAATGCAAACAATCACAAACACAATTATGATTTAACGAAACCACATTCACATCCAAGTTTTGCCTCTCAACATTCGGAACCCTATCTATTCAACACGTCACTCAAATTCTTTCCTGTATTACGTATAAATTTTAACACTGTTGACAAGCTCATAAGATGTATGAATAGTAGTAACCTTTAAATCACATGTGTCAAAATTTCATGACAATCTGACACTTAGTAAGACGTGCGCACTTATTTAAGCAAAACAACTTATGATTTTCAGTGAAACTAGGTGACACATATTCCTACAGGATTTTGAAAGGATTTTACTTTAGTGCGTTTGGATTTACAAACCTAATCGAAAATAGTCTATGGTTAAATTGAAGCCATTCTATGATTTCCAGATCTTTAAGAAACGACACAAGGTTGGAATATATATGTTTTCTTATTATCCGCAAAAAGCTCCTTACAAAACATTCGTCAATAGTTCTGCTTCTTGTTTGTGGGAATATGCATCTCTTAGCTTTTCATAACTGAAAGAAAAAAAAATGATGCAACATTGTTGGTGTCAAAACTTTCGTGACAATTTCCTTAATTACACAGTAAAAAAGTGACAGACAGACAGACCTCGCTTTTTTCTCCTGCTTAAATGTTTAAAATACTTATTATGTATTTTGTCCCTTTTGTTGTTATCATAAAGGTGTTATCTAAAACATTTGTATCGCATCAGTTAAGCATTTATTATTCATAGCAAAATATATCATACACGTCTCACTTTTTTACTCATATAAGTTACATTTAAGATCATCTAGTATCTTTTGAGCAAATAATATTTCTATTTTGAAAACAAATTTCACAATTGTATGACGTAGAGAAAACTTTTGAAACCTTAAAAAACTGTACGCGTGTCTATAACTGGGATAGAAGGCGGAGACATAAAAAATTATGTACCCTGACCCCAAAAGACTGTAAAACCTGTAATATATCACATCCTTATATTCTGTTTATAACTGCTTAAATCAAATATTATTTTTAGGCTATTCCATATCAAGTTAAAGCGTTGACATTTAAAAAAAAATCTCTATAGAAATAGGATGATTTCATGGGAATTTTCCTAAAATGCTTCTCTGTGGTGCTCTTCATTGGTATTTTCAAAAAAAAAAAAGAATTTCCAAATCTAGGTTTTAATTCATTTTTGGTAGTTATGGTTCTACGTGTTTTTATTTTTTGAAATTATTTAAATAATTTATCTACATATGTGCATTTTTTGAAAACTCATTAAAGCATTTTATATTTGTTTGAATTTAATACAATATTTCTCCCAACATTTTATTAAAGAATATAATTCTGCGAAATTAATTTTGTATCTGAAGGACGCTATTTTCTACAAATTAAAATTTTGTGAAATACTTTAACTAGCTAAAGTGCATAACAAGTACTTGTATCGTCAAAATTTTAATTCAAAAGGTGAATTATACTTAATTCACATTCATTTAAGTTTAATTGTTGAGAGGGCACACATGAGTGTTAATTATTCTTGGCCTAATTGAGAAATTCAACTCTATTTGAAAACTCACATCGAAATTAGTGCTGTATTAATTTATTATATGGGTTATTTTCTCAATTCGTTAACTTTTGTGTCCTTCATCCATATCTGCCAATTAAACACCTATTTTCATTATCTAATGTTATGTTCTATTCAATATGCTCACAAAGAGTAATGACAACGTGCATTGGCACTATTTTGCACTTAAATTATATATGAAAAAAAATAATATATAGGCAAAATGTCATTTCCGTCCCCTGTCCCCACACACATTTATCAACTTTAAACAAAAATTACTATATGAAGAACCATTTTTAAAAATTAATACATATGCATTATGATACAGTACAAGTGTGTACTTCAATGTACCATCTAAGCATTCCTTATCATATTTACATATTTTGATAGAGAGCTCAATTTATACGTGTCCCCAGGTTTTGAAAAAAATTCCCCCAAGTAGAAAAACCTTCAGTAAAATTCTATAAATGGTGCTAGTTGGCAATAAAATATCTCAAAATGTTTAAGAAAATTCTTCTCAGCAGAAAAATATGCTTTAAACGAAGTTTACACATCTTTTAGGGTGTGTGAGGCTTGTTTTATCTTAAAAATTCTATGCGTGACTTTATTCAATGTCATTTCCGTCCCCCTGGTTATCTTCCAGAAAATTTAAATAAAATTAAAAAAAATTCCACTGCCGAATGTGTTCTTACGAACACTTTTAAGGTATCAACAGTTAAATAAAAGATATGAAAAACTTTTCACACTATTTTCGAAAACCCACTGTTTTGTCATTTCCGTCCCTGTCATTTCCGTCCCCACTTACGAAGTGGTTTCGGGAGAGTGATATTTTAATGGATCTTAAAAATTTTAATGCACCTTATTATATTGTTGTGTTATTTTTAATACTTTTAGCAAATTTCAAATGGCAATAAGTTAGGCACCTTGTTCAATCTTTAAAATTCATAATAATTTAGATAGAATGATATTTAGTTGTGTGGAAGTTATTAGTTGTTTAATTAGTTACATCTAAATTTTAAAACGAATAAGAATAAAATTTTATAAATTTAACTATTCTAATCAATATTTTAAAAGTAGTTTAGAATATTTTGTGTTTCAAAGTTTTTTCTCTTGCTGAATAGAACAAAATTAAGCATTTAAAAATAAATCCAAAAGTTAATTGTATTTTATTTCCACGAAATTTTTCATGGTAAGTTTTCTACACAATTTTGTTTGTCTCTTCTATTCTAGGAACAGTCTGTAACATTTAAATTATTGTTTATTTATGGTTAACAATTCAAGTATTGATTAGAAATTTTATTTTTTATATTTGGATTTTTTTTTTCAAACTGTTAGTTGTTAAATTATTATATTCTTTAGGTAAAGTTCAAATGATATAATGGAGATGAAAAAAGTAGTTTAGAATATTTTGAACTCCAAAATAGTTTTTATCCACAGAACAGATCAACATTAAAGGAAAATGTTTTTCAAAAGTAAATTTTTAAAATCTTAATTAAATTTCTCCTTGTTAGTTATCATATAATTCTGTTTTCTTTTTTTATTCTTAGAATTATTTAGAACAAATTCATTATTATTTTATCTAACTTATGACTTAAAATACTTATATATAAATAATTATTTGTTCTATTTTGTAATTATGTTTACTTTTATGTTAAATTGCGTTAAGCATTAAAAGTAAGGCTCTTCACCGTCACAGAGACTGATATAAAGCTAGTTGAAATTCTGCTACCAAAAAAACTGAAGTCAATTCCAAATATCATGAAGCTTCATCAGTTGGTTTGGAATGAAAATAACAAATCAGTGTTAGGTTTACGCATGCTAACTTGCGTTTCTTGCGAAACTGATCTTTCTTGTACTCATTATGCTTCGAGTCCGCCTACAGTTAATATTTTATAGACTAAATAAAAATAAATGTAAAACAGACAAATGAAAAATAAAAAAACTTGTAACTCTTTGCAGTAAAAGAAAGTTGGTATTGTAAAAGTTTAAAATTCCAACGAAAAATATTACTATTTCTTTAAAAAATTAGATTTAATCTGTTTTGTTTGTAAGTTTGTAAATTTGTAAATAATGTAAAAAATATATGAAGCAATATTCTAAATGGTGTATTTTGTTTTCTATGTCATTATTTATCAATTGAATAAAGTTTTAAAAATATTTCTTGAGTTAGGAAAATGTTTAAGCCGGGAGATGGTAATTACACTTTTTACATTAAACTTAAACTTAAAACTGTCATTAAAATTTTACTTTTAATTTTTTTTTCGTTGCTGAGCACTGATTTGTGATCTTAAATGAGTTGTCTTTAAACAAATATTAACAATTATTAATTAATTACAAGTTGAATTTTTCCTACTTGGCATTGGTAAAAGTTAACATGTTGAGAAAATCACCCATATCACATGCACCGTTGCATCATTTAGGCCTGACACAATTGCTTAATTTTTTAGTTTGATATATATAATAGTCCTGCGCATGGGCGTATCATTGGGTTAGACACAAATTCAACATACATATTGTCGTATAGTGGTTAGTTATAATGTAAAAATAATGAGATGATTGGCCGTACACAAATAAGAAAATCGTAAGTAAAAAAATTGAATGAAACGCAATAGTTACGTTTGAACTCCCAGAGTTCAAAACCCTAAACTAAATGGCAAGGTGTCGATAACCCTAACTGGTAGAGCACATGGGAAAATAAACAGAAATTATTTACTGAAGAAACTTATTTATTCATCACAAGGCATTATACAAATGATTTATATGAGTTAATTGCATAAAAATCAAGTAAAACCGAGCTTAATAATTTAGACCAGAGATAGCCACAAGTAATAAAACATAGCACGCCTAAATCAAACATTAAAAGTCTGCCAAGGGAAATTTAGGTTTTAAAAAAAACAAGGGAAACAAAATTATATAAAAAGAAATGGAAAGGGAAAGAGTAAACTCACGGTACGTTCCAGTAATTTACATAAGAGGCAGATATGCCATAAAAAGGCATACCGCCCAAAATATTCTAAACTACATCTTAAAATCTAAATCAGTGCAAGCCGCCGAGAGACGAGAGAGAGAGAGAGAGAGATAAAAAATCCCGCTCAACACCAGGTTACAAGAAACTAAGGAATTCGCCAAGAGCCGAGCCAAAGCAGGTTTCTCAAAACGGCGCATCGCCAAGACAGAGTAGAGGAGAAGAGGGGAAAAAGTCGCCAAAAGCGATAAATGATCAACCAAGCATTTCCTCCAAACCGCAAGATGCCAATGGCCAAGGGAAGTGCATGGTAACAAGAACAGGAATTTAAACGCAGAGCGGGGAAGAAAACCAAAGTAAAAGGAACAAAATCCAAATTTTAACAATGGAGTGTGTAATAAAATATTACACATGACATTACTCCCCTTTCATTAGAATTTTTTTTATTTTTGAAAAGGCCAAAGGCCAAAGAAAAATGAAAAAAAAAAAAAAAGGGAGAAAAAGAGAGCAAGGCAAACATGAAAGATAGAAAACAAGGCAGACAGATAACAACATACATATGCAATGATCCAATAAAAACAAAATTTTCAAGTGAATGATAAAATTTTTGTTGACATGCAAGGAATGTCCAACATGACTCAAACTGTCTAGTACTAAAGTTCATGCCTGCATGAACTGATTAAGTCATACCAAACACACTGACCGACAAACAAAATAATACCCAAAAGTTAATTAGACAACATGATTAATCAAATCTTCAATATTGAACCCTAAAGGTATATGGCTTCATGTAACAGCCGCACAAAACCCGATATCATATTGAATAATTGTTTTTCTTCAAAATTGATTTCATTAAAAATAAACAGAGAAATTCATTTACCAAAACTAACTGACGATTGAACTAAACTCTTTTGAGATGTAAACACAGGCATCAAGTACGTGCCCACTCGAGCAAGATATCCATAATTAAACACTAACAAATATCATGAGTAATTTAAAAATGAAAGGTACATAGTATGGAATCATTAAACAGTATGAATAACCTGACCTTTATGATTTTTTTTTTTTTTTTTGTAAGGAAAGAATATTTAATGTTGAAAACACAGAACATCAATGATAACATGTGAAAATTCAAGTATGTGTATTCAAGTAGTCTGTTAAACTTGTTATAAAAAGCATAGAATTAATTAAGTTTCATAAAAATACTAAAAACACACCAAATTGAGTCAAATATGCCTGATATGTGCAACGTCACCCAAAATGATATTTCAAAATGTGTTCACATTTTTTTTAATTTGTACCAACATGAAAAACAATTTTATTTTATTTATTACTCAAAGGAAAACATTACTAAGTGTAAAAATGAACTATAGTACCAAATGGCATACTACAGCTACAACCAAAATTAATGCAAGTCTAAATTGAAAATGACCTGTGAAAAAGTTTTAGGAACTCATATAATGTCAATAGAATGGATTTTTTTTTTTTTTTGAAAACAAAACCAACAGCAGTTGTCAAATTAAAAAATTTTTGTCACCCAACAATAATCAAAGCACAGAACAATTAACATATAAATTTAAAATAATTAAAATTATTTTTATCTTCAGTTTCAGTGAACTAAAAATATTTAAAAAAAATTGAAGTGCAGTACACCTCCTTCAGTATTTTTGTTTATACTGGATAAATTAATTCCCAACATCTTGTGAAGGGAACCCGTCAAATGCTGCTTATTGTGAGAAAGCACACACTGACTAAAAACACACATAAATCATACAATTTGAATAATAAAATTTCAGGCAATGATAAGAGGGGACAAAAACAAAATTAAATCTGACTTCAATGTAGATATTTTTCTTTTCTTTTTTTTTTTTTTTTTTGAATAGTTGTAGTTAAATTAAAACCATCAACAAAATTTTCAAAAGGAGATTTGATGTCAGAGCAAAGAAACGAATTAAAGTCTCATAACACATTGTTTAAAAAGGAGAAAATGTGGAGAAAAACGCTGCAACCAATCAAAACTAATCGCCAACTCTGTAAATACCAACTATTCAGCAAAACTATAAAATGTTTCGGTCGTAAAAAAAATCAGGTAAACAGATTTTAAAAAAAATGTTGTAGTTCAGACGAAAAATTAGTCGAAAAAGCAGGAATTTTTGATCCCGATGACAAATGATGACCGATGACACATGTGGTATTGAAGTTTGTTAAACTTGCTGACACACTGACGGAATGATGCAAAAAGGTTCATCAAAAAAAAAAAAAAACGCGATTAATGATGTTCATACTGTGTAGCCGATTGATCAGGTCGCATCACAGTTGTCCGTATGATTCACACCACGGACCACGAAGCACCAAAAACGTTTATAACCCATTCACATTAATACAAGCGTTTCGACGAGCACGAGCAACACACGGCGCGAACGATGAGAAGAATCTTTTTCGATACAAAAATAAATCGCGGTGTACCGAACACGCAGATATCATCAGGGGGAACCGGCGGACAGGATGGCACAATCATCTCCTCCAGAGGGGGTCGATGACGTCAAACCAAAGGCGACGGTGAAGCGTATCAGCTGCGGACGGATGAATATTGTAGTTGATTCACAGGCGAAAACAGCGGAGAACAGGAATGTGACGGGAGGCACAGGATCAATGATGCTGAAGCAGTAACATGATGCTCACCGTCAGGAAACACAAGCACCAAGGGAGGCAGAACTGTAGACTTTGGGCGCCAACCAGCGAACCATGGCCTTGAAGCACAACACACTTGGATGAAGAGTTTTTCGGGAAGCAGCAACAATCAGGTAGGGAAAGAAGCAGATACAGTCCAGTTAGGTACGAATCGATGGCACAACAGAAGAAATTTTGAAGCAGCAGAACACATCAGGAATGCAGACACACACCAGTGACGCAAGACTTCGATGAAATACAGCAACACCAACTCGGATGATATCAACATCAATACTCAGGAAACTTAATAGATTTCTTCAGTTTTTTTTTTTTTTTTTTTTTTTTTATAAATGTAATAGGACACGGTACCGTGAGCACCCAAAAAAATGAATAGCAAAAAGATTAAGAAAACACATGGCAGACAAAAAGAAAAAAAATCGACACAGCCCAAATAGTAAAGGAAAGGCACGAGCACCAAATGTCGTATAGTGGTTAGTTATAATGTAAAAATAATGAGATGATTGGCCGTACACAAATAAGAAAATCGTAAGTAAAAAAATTGAATGAAACGCAATAGTTACGTTTGAACTCCCAGAGTTCAAAACCCTAAACTAAATGGCAAGGTGTCGATAACCCTAACTGGTAGAGCACATGGGAAAATAAACAGAAATTATTTACTGAAGAAACTTATTTATTCATCACAAGGCATTATACAAATGATTTATATGAGTTAATTGCATAAAAATCAAGTAAAACCGAGCTTAATAATTTAGACCAGAGATAGCCACAAGTAATAAAACATAGCACGCCTAAATCAAACATTAAAAGTCTGCCAAGGGAAATTTAGGTTTTAAAAAAAACAAGGGAAACAAAATTATATAAAAAGAAATGGAAAGGGAAAGAGTAAACTCACGGTACGTTCCAGTAATTTACATAAGAGGCAGATATGCCATAAAAAGGCATACCGCCCAAAATATTCTAAACTACATCTTAAAATCTAAATCAGTGCAAGCCGCCGAGAGACGAGAGAGAGAGATAAAAAATCCCGCTCAACACCAGGTTACAAGAAACTAAGGAATTCGCCAAGAGCCGAGCCAAAGCAGGTTTCTCAAAACGGCGCATCGCCAAGACAGAGTAGAGGAGAAGATGGGAAAAAGTCGCCAAAAGCGATAAATGATCAACCAAGCATTTCCTCCAAACCGCAAGATGCCAATGGCCAAGGGAAGTGCATGGTAACAAGAACAGGAATTTAAACGCAGAGCGGGGAAGAAAACCAAAGTAAAAGGAACAAAATCCAAATTTTAACAATGGAGTGTGTAATAAAATATTACACATGACACATATTATGAATAATATTTATGTCATACGTGATAAAGCAATTAACTCTGATCAAGAAACTAGTATTACCGATCACGTATCTTCTCGTTAAGAGAAAAACAGTTAAATGTGTAATACATAATTCCGGTTTGGGATTATTTTATTTTGATTGACAAGAGTTTCTAACTTTGACTATAACCTAACTACTTGTTTCTCAAAACTTTCATTTTGTTAAGTTAAATGTACGAAACATAACGGAACAATTTAACAGAAGCAGTGACTTGAAAACGTGTACTTTCAAGTACAAAGTTCCCCTTCATATATTTTTTTTATCATAAATTCTCGTACCAGTAACAACTACTAGTATTGAACATGGCGCAGTTACCATCATTGGACAGCTTGGTGTTTCTATAGAAGAACTACTTTTTAATGGAGAGTCATTTCCTAAACATAGGTTAACCCATTTATTCCCAAGTTTTTAACATTTTTATTTTTTCAATTTTTATCTGCTTAAGACTCTTACTTGGAATGGTTTACATACATTTTAGGCTTGAAATAGTTCGCCGTTGCCATATTTATTAAGTTATTTGACGTTATGTTTATGGGATATTTTGCAGATATGTGAGCAAAATACGACCTTACTTGACTTTACTTTTGCAAAGTAACATTACAGAAGGCATCTCTTATCAATTTTAAACAAATCCTTTTAAAATACTTTAATTTGATAAAAAATAAGTTCGCAAAAAAAAAACTTGTGGCTACCCATGCTGGAGCGTTGCTTGACTGATTTGTCTGAAAATAGCTGTCAATAAATAAACTCTGATGTCCAAATAGTGACTCTAACTAGTTTTCTCAAGAAGAAGGACTATTTAACTTGTGAAAAACAGCTTTAGTAAAAGGATATACCCATTACAGGGTTTTGTATGCAGTAACTAAGAAGCTTCCCGTTTTTAGGCTACTGGGCATAACTGGGTTAAGGAACCTTGAGTCCGTAAGAAAAAGCGAGATTTTGTATTTCTTTACTTTTTTTTGTTTTTGTTTTTATCTTCAAACTTTCAATATTTTAACTCTGCACCTCTTTTTGAGCATTTTTGCAAAGTTAAGCATGCATCTATGCCGAACGATCTATAATATACCCTCGTTCAGAGATTTTTTAATCGTGGAGATTTAATTATACACTAATAAATAAAGAATAATTGAAAGCAAAACAGTAGCTAGCCCAAATTGTTTAAATTCATTTATGAACTAACTCAACAGTCTTGAATATAATTTTTACTATTTTAGTGAGAATTACCCGTACACAGCTTACTACACGCCATCAGTTTTTTCCGATGCTTGATTTCTGCTATTTTCTAAGATTTTGAAGAATAGAAACATTAAAAAGTAGTTATAGAAATCACTACTTCTAAAAATGTGCGATGAGTAAGTTGGCCCTATTAAGTGAATGCTCCATTACTGAAGTTCTGCTGTTCACTTATAGCCATTAAAACTTATCTCCAGTAATGCACTAACATTATTTTAACGGCCGTTAATTATCATTAGCAGAGGTTGAGTGATACAGAATGAATTTAGAGGATACTGTAAGATGAAACATTCCTATCCCAAGGCATAGCATTATCTTTTTCTAAGAAAAGTAAATAGATCCTTGTATCTGAAATTCAAATTATATAATTAAATTGATGAAACAGTAGTTGGGATGGTGTTCCCATAAGAAAGCAGTAACCGTTTCATCGAAGACAATGCCAAGGAAATTTGTCTATGCTATTCATGTTTTACTTTAACTGCACTTAATACTTAAAAAAAACAGCCCCTATGCAATAATTATGAAAAAAGAAAAAAACAACTCAACAGTCAAAATTTAATATGTAAAATTGTCCATTTTATTTTCGTAAAAGCCATAAGTTTTAAAGTATTTCGGATGCATAAAAAATATGTGAAATTAAACAACAAATGCGTTAATAGGACCTAATAACCAATTTTAGTGTTCATATTTCTTTCTTTCTTTTTATTTTATTATTTTTTTTCTCAAAAACTGATTTTTCTTACATATACTGCTAAGTTTTACTAAAATATTATTTAAAAAAATAGTGAGTGATGTTGAAAGTTACAAAATGACTAGAATACATCTTCCAAATAGCCGCCTTTATAGAATCAGAACATACAGCCATAACATTAAGTAGAAAAAGACGGAGTGAAGTAGTTTGCATAGTATCTTCAGAACCTGCTGAGACATTTAAGTAAAATTTTGAATAGGTGAAGTTGCGCGAATAGGTTAAAAACTTTCTATCTCTTAGAAGTCACTTGAAGTTGATTCTTAGCTACTTGCGTAAACGTTTTAGAAAATCTTTAATACTAATGTGAGAAGATTTTCGGGGACTTTGAAAGAATCTTCAGAATGAGAGTATATAATGTACACTTTATGTCATTCAATGTGTAGCTACTTTTCTTTATATATCAAAGTAATTCAAAGAAATAATATTTTGTTACGTACTAAAATTAAGTTTTGTTATAACTTTTAATCTAGAGACAACAGATGTTTCAAACAATTAATAAAAAGCAATAATTACTTTAAATAAAACAATTTAATGCATGTTATTAGAGAATACAATTTTCAAACAATGGCAAGAACGTGTTTCGTGGTTATAAGATACCATTCTCAATACGAAAACTATGATCTTAAAATGATGTGTGCCATCTCCGCCCCCCCCCCTCATTTTTTTGTGGAAGAGAAAAACTTCAAAGTTGAAAAGAAGAACCGAGAAATTATTATTATTATTATTTTAATATTCTTGATGTTCACGTTAAAACACATGTACGATTTTAGGCCATTAATGCTTAAATAAGGTTTGAGGAATTCAGCCACCTTGGCGGGCATGTAAGTGGTACAATTTCTAGGTTGTTTTCTTCTATTGGCACTATTCAAAGAAGGAAAATGAATTTTAGATATTTCATAGTCAAGGCAGAAACTACATTAAATTAGTTTCTAATTGATTAAAACTTTCTTGATTAAGAACTGCGGGTACACTTTACAATTTTCATTGTTTCGTTTTATTATTGTACTATAAGCAAGTCAAGTTTTTATTAAAAAAATAAAAGTAAAAGTACTGCCCATGCATCCATATATATTGTCTGATCACGGAAGAGATGGAAAGGCTAATATCCTGTCCATGGGCGAAAACGTACTCATCTTTTAGTTTGCAGGAATGCAAGGTGAAGCTTTTTCCGTTTACAATTCTAAAGAAAATGAAAACATTTATTTATTTATTTATTGTTATTAAAAAAAAAAATCTTGTTTCCACTTATTTCTGAACTCAATAAAGACAATAAATAAAAATGGTTGTTTGTTTTTCTAATAACCTAAGGCATTAGTCTTTGGCTGTTAATCCTGAGGTTCATTGAAGTGTAACTTGTGTTCCCTCTATCCTCAAACTCCCCAGAAGATTAAGAAAATATGGATGTTCTTAGCGATGGATTTTTCTATAAACCAATAGAGTCTGAGTGACAGTCATGGAGCCAGATAGTAAAACCAAGAATTTATAAACGTACCTGGGGAAGTATTGCTCCATTACCACTCAGATTACTATTATAAATCAAAACTATGCTTTTTTTTTGACAATGACATAAACTGGAAAGAAGGATGTTCTTGCATCAACATTTGATATGAGTTTATTCGAAGAGCCATTGGTGTAAACATGCTATCACACAGGTTCAACGTTTACTAAAATATAGCTCCAGAAATGTTGTGTTGTTACTTCAAAATTTAAATAATAATTTTTAATTTTTATGAAATTGCATTTACACAGCATTCACTTGTAATACAACTTCTTTTCTTCATTTATCTTTTCAGAGTACTCTATAAACGTTATTGGAAAGATAAAAAAAGATAAAATAACATGTATCTTGAAACTATCGCTATTATTGAAATAAAACAATAATAAAAAAATACATAAAAGTACAGTTACATGGAAAATGTGTATTGCAACATTGGCGTCAATTTGTGCACTTATATCAGTTAAGGGACTAATTTGTTTCATAAGAAACATTTTTTTTTTCAAGAAATCTTAGACAGGAAAAGTTTTAGATTTTTTGTATGACGATGTTTATAACTTCTAGTTAATCATTACCACCACGCAGATAAATGTAATTTTTCTACATAACATGTGCTAACATTTAGTAAAACTATGTACAAAGATAAGATCGCGTTTTTATATTTCAAAATGTATGTGATGACTTTAAAACGTAGTGCGAATTAAAATGAATAAAATAAAAACATAAAGAGTTAAGCTGTAAAAGTTTATGTAATAATTTTAAAGAAAAATTAAAATGTGTTCAGTTGTAAATTTTTTAATGCTGTCTTTTACGACTAAAAGATACCATATTTTTTATTTTCATCAATATATAATTAGAAGCAGCATGTTGTACTACTTTTTCCATATAAAAAAAATCAGGAATTTCCAAGTAAGAAAATAAAATCGTGTAGCAAAAAAAAAAAAAAAAAGTAGTCACTTTCCTGGAAACAACTACTGCTAATCGCAATGACAGGCGTGAGGGGAAAAAAAACAAGCTTTTAGCTTAAACTCTTCTTAAGCAAAACTTTCATTCTATTTTTATGCTTTTGTATAAATGTCGAATAAATAAAACTGTGAGTAAGAAAATATCCAAAATATGCGTATTTTTTGTGTCAGTCACTTTCACGGAAAAAAAACTCTAAATTTAACTTTAAGTTAACAAATGAGTAGCTATTCAACACAATTAAGATCATGTTAAATTTGCATTCAGGGAGACCAAATGAAAATTCTTCCTTTAAGGGAAATATGTAGGCACATTATCTAATGTTTTTAGGGATAATGCAAAAAATAAGACATTTCTCATCTAAATAATCAGAAAATATTTTCATAGGGTGCTGGGACATCTATTTTTAGAGCTTTTGGCCTTTGTTCCGTAATGTAAAAAATAAGCCAGAACTCTACTAAATAATTGACACTAAAGCTTTATGGTACAGTTTCTCAACAAAGTTACTAGTTATTAACTTTCAGCTGACTCAAAAAACTTTGCTTGTTGTATTAGACATCAAATTTATGAAATTTTGAAATATTTCATCTTTTTAAAAACTAAACATAACTCAAAATATCACTTTTAAAGATTTCTTTAGAAAACCATCCATGCATTTGCCGTTTTTTTTTTAATGTTTAAGTCATAACAAAGTAGTGAGAGGAAAATTGGGGAGGGGTGGATATTACTGGATGTAACTGAAGCATATATCAAGGATTTATAACGTCCATGAAATTTTTCTCAATCTAATACAACATGACGAATTCCTCTTTTTTTCTAACAATTAAAACTTCCTTCATCATCTCTTTGAACTTCATGGAAATAATTTTTCATATTTTCCTCTTGAGACAAAACTTCAAGAAGATACTTCTGATTACTCCGAGGATTACGTGTGCTAAAAATGGTGGGTATGCTAGAATGCTAAAGTTGGTGAAAATGCTAAAAAAATATTGGAGCTAGTAGAGCTGGTGGTTGATGCTATAATGGGGAAAAGAAGATTTATCACATCTGCTAAAAAGGAGAGTTTTTCTGCTCCAAAAAAAAAATACACATAAAAAATAGCCTGAGAAGGAATTGTAGGATAATACTATGATTTATTACAAGTTGAACGTTTACAAATGTAAGTATACATTGCTTGTATAGTAAATTTGGCCAAAGTGATTAGATTGTTGTGAATTCTATTAAAAAAATGCTGATCAGCAAAATATGAACTTTGAAACATGGATATACATATGAATATGGCACTACAAATATATTATATAACTTTAAACATGGTTATCAGTCACGTGGCAAAATTTGATAAAGTTCTCTAAAAAGGTGTCAAGTATGATTATTAAAGGAAAATACCTTTTTTTTCCGTGCCCATCACAAGCATCGAGAGAAGTTAAATCCTTCACTGCGCAAAAATCAGTGATCACTGAGAGGATGGAACTAGATGAAGCATTTCTCTCTCGGATCCTCAATCAGATGTATTTGCTTCCCGTGCACTTAAAAAATATCTTCTGCCTTTCGGCCCACAAAACACATCTTCGTAGCGATCTTCATTCAATTACTGCTTTTGCTGGTCTTCCTTAGAAAGGTAATTTTATTCTTTATGTCATGCAATTATTTTCAGAGTGGATCATTTCCATGGACCTCCATTCGTAGCTCCCAAACACATATAAGTGCCCATCAGCACCAAAACACACCACGAGAGAGAGAAAAAAACCAAGCTAAAAATTGAAACACACGGTCTCGCCAGTTAACTGAAAGGTTGCAGTTATACAGGAGCAACCGCCGCGCAGAGCAAGCAGAGAAAAAGTAATTGCGTAATGAAGAGGAGAGCTCTGGAGGTACGAGACTCTTGGAGGATGCATGTAGGGAAAGTGAGAAATGATCGCTAGAGTTCTAGCAACGTGTACTTAAACTTTTTTATTGGCAACCAAGTCTCTCTAGTTTCTCCATCTAAACATTTATAGAGATCTTTAAAATGAACTTTATTGAGAGAGAAGTTTGAACCAACTAGTCAAACTAAACCATATTTTTTCACTCCAATACGTTTTACGTCGAATACATTAACGTACTGCAAATTTGACCGGGGGGGGGGTGAAACAGTTGAAATTATTTTTTTTCAAACTGATACATCTTGGTAATTGATTATTATCGTTTTTCTTTTTTTTTTTTTTACTATCATTTATAGACGCTCGCTTTTAGGATAAAAACTGAGGGAGGGATCTAACTTGTTCGCAAATTTTGTTTTGATAATACATTAACTCCACTGTCATATTCAATTAAAATTGAACTTTCATCTTTCAGTAAAAGTGTCCTACGTATTTAAGAGATAATGTTAAGAAACTAGTGTGATAAAAGCATTAAAAAGCGTGGGTGCACAAACAAAAAATTTTAACATAAATTTATTATCAGTTAAACCAAACTAACAATCTTCTAACTAAACTTTAACCTATGAGTTCCACTTTTCGTTCTCCATCCTCCTACGTCCTACATCTAAAAATATGATTCTAAGGAATTGCTAAGCATATTATTGGAGAGGGAAAGAGAAAAAATTTTTTTTTTGTTTTTACATTTAATGAAGGTGATCAATTTTTATAAGGAATCAGCTCAATTCCTTCGTTTAAGTTTTGTTTTGACGTTTACATAATGGACTAAGCGTATGCTATTTAAGTATTTGCATGAATATTTATTTTTTAATTAATATTTCTATTTATGTAGCTTTTTCTTTTGTATTCAATTATGCGCTAATTTGAGTAATACCCTGCAAATATCAATGATACATATGGTGCAGATATAGCTAAATATTATTTGATAAGTAAAATAAATATTACATTTAAATACACTTACACATTGTTGCTTGTAGATCAGCTTCAATACTAAGGCTTTAACCCTTTAACTGTCAAGTTATTTTGATTTTTAACACTTTTCCAAGCACAACCTCGAGAAACAGTCGGTTTTGACAAAGAGATGAAGCCGAAATAAACGTCTCCCGATATATATTCGGGTATAACAATACGATGCACTCAAAAAAAGAAAAAAATTACCCCGAGTAATACTCGGGCGTGACATTTTCGAAAACCAGCTGCGCCCGAGACTATCTCGGCCATGACAGTTAAAGGGTTAATGGAGATTATATGAAAATATTTTTGAAAAAATAAATAAATAAATAAACTAGGTTTTGCTTGTAACTTTACATAAATTTCAATTTTATCTTTCCAGAATTTTTAGTCATACTGAACATCATACAAAAAGTACTTCAACATGTGAATATCACACAATATCAACAGTAGGGGTAAGCGATACCCTTCTAAAATCGTGAAATGATTGGTTTTACAAATTAAAACATTGGCAAAAAATCGCAAGTCATATGTAAGTGAAAACTTGCTGCTCTAAAAAAAAATGTAACGAGTGCGTTTTTGGAAAAAAGAAACTTATTTCCCTTCTCCCTACTTGTTGATCCTAGGCTTATAAATTGATAAGACATACGACAAGGTATAAGCTAAAGAGTAACTATTAATTTTCACACGTTAAACGCAAATGTTTATTATCAGATATTTCGGTGACATTTTAGATTGCTCAAATTTTTATAGGGTAGGTCTTGTGTCTAAGTTTAGAAGATGATGGGATTTTCAAAATACTTGAATATCTTGGCAACATTTAAATCATTTTATGTGAAAAATTAGGACTGAATTACCAACATTTTTTGCAAGCTAACCACGTCTGTATTATTATTATTATTATTATTATTATTTTATATAAATTATTCAAGGAAGTTAAAAAGAGCATTTAACGAGATTAAAAAAAGACGTGTGATTAACTTCCACTCCCGGATTAGATATCAACGTCAAGAAGAATAGGCGCCAAATTTTGGGGAAAGAAAGAGCAGTAAACATTACTCTTGACTGATTAGATAAGACCTATTAGAACCACGTTTACTTCTTGAACTGCTTCCCTCAAACAATTTATTTCAAAGTAAATATTTAATTCGAAAAAAAAAAAAAAAAACAGTTTCAACAAAATTTTATCATTTTTTTTTTTAAATAAATGATTTCATAACCATTACCTCATCTTTAAGCATTTTTCTTCTTTGCATCAGGATTCCTACTCGGTTTATTTTAGAAAACATCTAGGGGAATATTTGAAATAACTTACCAATTTCAGAATGAATAAGTATAAAGTTCGTTCTGAAAATTACTTTACATAAAGAAGAAATAATGTATTTTGTAATACAACTTACGTTAAACTGCTATTTTTCATTTTCAGTTTCATTCATTAGTTTTTCATTTTCAGGTTTCATTGGCAGTTACTTGGTACCTTCAAAAAAAAGTAAAAACTTTTCACCTCAAAAAATTACAAGGCAAAGTGAAAAATACAAAATTTTTGTAATGAAACATTTTCTATTTGATATTTAACAGTAACTTTCATCAAATCAGTGCAAAAATAAGCAAACAAATGTATTTGAATGAAAAAATAAACGATAAAAAAATAAACACATAAATAAATTTATTAATGTATGAGAAAAAGGAAATGAGTGAATAAAAGTAAACGAATGTAATCGATGAATTAGTAAATGGAAAAATAAGCAAACGATTTAATAAATAAATGCATACGTAAACGACATAAACTACTTCATATGCCCCTTACTCTTTGCCCCGCATGTACTTGACAAGTATCGCTGAATATTTATAATCAAAACATTTGTCAGATAAACAAAATTAGTACTACATTGAACATTAGTAGATCTCAATAAATATTTTAAATGATAATTTCTAAAAAAAGTATTCTATAGTAACAAGAACTATTTTTGAAAAAACACGAATAATACAAAAAGTGTATCAAATTTCGGAAATTACTTGTAGAATTTCTTTCGTTGATCTTTAGAACTATTCATTTTTGGACTAAGATCAACAAAATGTCTAGGAGCTTAGTTAAAATAATGCTAGATAGGTGGCTCTGAAAACTAAGAAAATATTTTACCATTTCATAATGCCCCGTTGCTTCACTTTGCACCACACTCCCCTACTTTCGAAAAAAAAAAAAGAAAATGTAAATAGAAACGGCAATTTCCAAAACTGTAATCATAACTTTAAGTTCTAAGAATGTTAAGATACAGTGCTTCTCATTTAAGTTTTAAACATGAAATCATAGAATGTGATTGCAGCGGATGGTGTTATGTCTTTAAGTTTAGCAACGTAGGATGAAATTGTATGACTTAAAGCAATGTTGCTTTAATCTGCAACAAGGAAGTTAATTTTACTTTTGGCGTTTGGGTGCACTTGATGTCTTACGCTCATTAAAAATCATGAAGACCGTTAAGTAAGTTATTTTAGTCATTTTTTGATTAACACAAAATAAATTTATTATTCTACAATGCAGTGATACATAAAACAATTGACACTTGCAGTCCTCCCAATGTGCTGCCCTTTATTTCTTTCCCTTTAAAACTAAAAACGCTTGTTTTTTATTTTTATTTTTTATATTTTTCAGAAAAACTGGAGAATATCATGATCTGAGAAAAATAGCTTCGTCAACTATCCTTTCAGTGAAAAAGCGAGGGGAAAAAACATTTTGGAAGCTAAAGACGTATTTTTTTCTCCAATATCAACTTTTTTTGGAAAATGTTCCCTAGAGTTACCGAAGTTTAAGTTTTTTTGCGTTTAAAGCTAGATTTCATATTTTACAGAAAAAAATAAATTTAGCATATTTTTATGTGGTTATAACGACCGTTAAAAATAATTTTTAAATGGCAAATACTTTTTTTTTCTTTGGGAGATGCATAAATTTGTTCAATGAATTTTGAAAGCACAATTTATATTCTTAACTTTGACACGAATTTGTGTGCGCTTGACCAAATCATTTTACGAGGGATCGATCTAGACTTTTTATTGTTTTCTATGTTTAAAACAGGGAATATTTTCTCCAAAGCTCAGAATGTATTATTTGTGACCTTATGTACTTTATGTATTAAAGTGGAAACTTTGATTTAGAATCCAAATTTCTAACATGAAAATGTATCTCGTGTCATTATATTTAGCAAGAAAAGTAAATTTTTATGTGAATGATAAATATGTTTTTTTCAAGAAATGAAATGCCGTATGAAATGATATTTTAAAGTGTAAAATTTAATATAATTTATTATTATTTAAAAGAATACTTGTAGGTCAATAAAGCTACACATGTCCATTAGCAAGCATTTACCTAAGATGAATGTAACATTAGTATCTGAAAAAAAAAATCATTGGATTAATTTAAGATTGAAAAAAAAAAGGTAATACAGTTTTAGTAAACTGTTTCCTAATTATTAAAAACTAATAAATTTACACCAAAACGCATCAGAAATCATATGCTAAATTTCCAGGATTAACCGAGTCATAATTTCTTGATCGATATTTATACATTATTTTTCCGAGTATGTGTGTAAAGAAAAATGAGATCCCCTATAAGACTCAAGTTTAAAGGCTAAGACATTGCTTAGTTTGTTTTTAATTTGTATAACTACATGCATACTATCAGGTAATTGCAGAAACATTTACTAGAGTACTTCTGCAAATCCGTTTTTCTGAATTGCATGCACTGTCAATTCGAGTACGATTTATTAACACATGAAAAGAAAGTAATATTTAGAACAAGGTACATATCGGCTTTTGATCTCGTGAATAAAAAAAAAAAAAACTCAATTTTTAACACGACAGCATATCAAAAACGAAAAAAGTGCTTGGATATGCTGTTAAAATATGCAAGTAAGATGTTTAAGAAAAACCGAGTAGAGAAAACAGCACGATTGATAAAATGAACGCAAAAAATAGGGTTCTAGAGTGTTAATAAAAACATGTTTAATAAAATACAATTAAATAAATGCAAAACAAAAACTTTGAAATGAAAGGTGCTGCAAAAATCACTTCCACGTTAAAAGCAATGACTGCCTACGCGTAGTATTGCAAGTAAGATTAGAGAAATGATTCACATACAATGTGGTTATTTAGTACTGACCGTTTGCTCGTTGGAAGTGTCACAGTCAGTGAAAACTAACGTAAAATTCTTTGGCCCATCCTTCAATCTTGTCACTTGCTATTGAGTAGCTCTGAACAAGGATTTAAGTGAAAAAAAAGTTGTGCTTTTCTTTGGTCTCCATTCAGTAAAGCCCTATAAAAATTGATGGAGCTGTTTGAAAGCATTTTCCTTAGACATCCGCAAAATTATGATGGGTACAATAAATGAGGGTTGTAAGACTCATTCAAAGATCTGAAACCGGGAACAAAACTAGCAAAAAAAAAAAAGCAGCGTAGATTTATATTTGTTTTTTTTTTTTTTTTTTCACTTTGAAACTCAAATTTCTGAAAACTGCGAGGACTAAATAATGCATGAGAGCAGCCTCATTTATCTACTCTCACTAAAGCTCAAAATATGGAGCCTTTTTCTACCACACTCGGCATATCTAGTTACCTGGGAACTATTTTGTATTAAGTGCACATGATTTTAACCAGAGAACGTATGAAGAAAAATGAAAAAAAAAAAAGTGAATATTACCCAGAATTTGCATTCTTATTTAATACCCACTCAGTTTATTTTGTTGAAAAGCTTTCGCAGAACGCAGTATTTTAAACTGTGACGGGAAATAACTTAAAAATTATTAAAATGTAACGTAATCATATTGGATTCAAGGAGAGAATATATTATTCCAGCGCAGTTGTTATGAACCATTACTATTAACTATTCTAGAGTGATGAGAAAATACAACTAGCAAAAATGAAACTGCTGTCTCTGGATGTCATAACCGGGATGTGATATTTTTAAAAAATAGTTCTGCCTTAGCCCTGGAATAAGGTAAACAACATCCTCATAAAGATATTTCAAATGATGGGCATTAAAGTTCTATTGTGAGATAAACGCAATTCAATTACATATCGAATTGCAATAAAAATTACATAAAAAATTAATATTTTAGCCTTCTCAATGTGATTTAGATTGATGTAAGATATTTTTTTCAATACAACAATTTTTTTCAATACAATATTTTCAATAATGTGCGCCGACAGAGTGGTATAGTGGTTAAGACGCTGGCCTCTTACGCCCAAAAGCGCGGGTTCAAACCCGGCTCCAGTCGGTGAATTTTCACGATGCAGAAAATCGAAAAAAAAATCCTACTACAGTTTCGCATCGAATAGAGCCCAAGTGCCTCCATCTAGTGGGGAAACTGGGCGTCAAAATTCATGTGGCAATGGTATTCCACCGATGATTTTGCCACATGGAAGAGTGGATGCCGCTTTTGGGGAATGCACTAGGTCTGCAAATGGCAAGAAGCTAAACGCAGCGTCATTTGAAACAAACAAACATAACATATTCACCAATGATGAAAATTAAATACTTGAAAATTTTTTCAAAAGCCTAACACTATTAAAAACTGCTGAACACGGTATCATTTATTTGTTTTTATTTTTAAACGTTTAGAAGAATAGACAATTCTTGACGTTTCACGTCCTTAATAAAGTGGAGAAGTGTAAAAATGCAAGATTCAAACAGTAAATAACGGAAACGCCCTTCCAAGATTAGATTACATGTAATAAGGTGTTACATGAAATATCAATCATTTTTACTGAAAGCTATAAGACATAGAAAACAATGACATACAATGAAATAAAGCAAGTGTAATTATACAATTTTGGATTTATATCTCATTGAATATGAATATTTCCTTCTAACTACTAAAACATATTTCCATTTCTAGAAAGAACATTTATTTATTATTGCCGTCAACAAATGCTTAGAGATCTTTTCATCATATTTCGCAGTTAAAATCTGCATGAAAGGGTAATAAATCTCAGGTAAAACTTTTGCATTATACTTAGCGGAAGTTTTATGAGAACAATTAATGTTTTCTTTAAATTTCGTTTCCCAACAGGCTTAAGCTCTAGTAATCTTTAATAAATTTCTCACTTTCCCTCGCACTTAACATGCATCATCTCCAGGTAATTATTATTTTTCTTGCTTGGAGCCGCTGTTTCTTTCTAAATCTATTCTGAAAACTGCGGAAAATGTGATAAACAAAAATAAGACTTATTGTTAGAAACGTTTGTGCTGAATTCTTGATGTTCTTAAACGAGCAAAAACTTATCATTGAAATACTTTTATAGCAAGACTAATAACAAGCGTACATAGTATTTTTTTCTTTACAGAATATTTAGGTGAATCTGCTGTACTGATTACATCTAAAAAAGGTGCATTGTAAAAACTGAATGCTGTTTTTACAGTATTTACAGTATAATATTACAGTAATAAACTGTAAAACTGCTTATTTTATAGTAGTAATTTGCAAAATAACTAGTTTACGGTAATAAACTAAAATTTCTAGTTTTACAGTTTATATTACAGTGCTTTTATAGTTTTAAACTTGAACCTGTGCTGCCAGTATTATACTGTTGTTTTTACAGTATAATATAGCTAAGTTTATGGTAATATTGCTAATTTTAAAGTAATAAAATATAAAATTGCTAGTTTTAGTTCATTACTATGCCTTTACAGCTCTAAACTGCAACCTGTACACTATGCAAGTATGTATCCAGCATTTTTATCACAACGAAATACTTGCCCCCCCACCCTTTTTTTAGTATTTTCAACCCTTTAAATTAATACGTAAAACATAAAACTAAGTTTTAGTTCAAAATATATATTTATATCATAAAAACATGAAAGTGTTTGCTATATTTCTAAGTTTTTTATCATAGGTAAGTTAACTGCACAGAGCAGAATTCAGCTCTGTATAGTTTACTCCAATCACACGTGCTTCCCTAATATTCTTTCATATCGACTTCCACATTTGTTCCTTATTCAGACTTTTGTGGTATGGATAATCAATAGCATTTTTGCATTTGTCATTTAAATAAATGCGTTTAATGGTGCATTGAAGACAAATCGCTGTAGGGGGACTATAGATTTTTGCAAGAAAACGAAAAACCTGTGTTATACGTCAAAAATAGGTTACAAAAGAATTCAATATCTAAAGCTCGTACCCAAGTGTGGTATGATTTTTATACTTAATACCAGAAACTGAGAGTTTTATTAATGGTCTTTAGTTTAACATATTTTTTCCGGTTTTCTTGACTCTTGTGCGTTTTCAATAGCTAAAGAAACATGGTTTTGTTGGTGGCTGAAAAGTTAACTAGTATTCTTCAATGTCAGAATTTAAATCTAGAATGTTTTTTGTAAAGCAACGTGTTAGACACAGTTTGCCGGTCGGATTGCAGAAAGTTTCATTCTGATACGAGAATTTCATAATGAAGTTTCATTTTGATATGACCTTAGCTATGAAGTATTATTAAAGTTATGGTAACCCCCCCCCCCCCCAAAGAAAGGAAAAAAGAATATATATGATGATGACAAGCTGAATAAGAACTCTGCTAAAGAAAAATCCCATTAAAAATAATATTTTTCAGCACGAATTTTAACTTAATTACGAGCACGACACCTTATCCAACCGCACCAATGCCTCTCAATTTTCAAATGTTATTCATCGAAATAATTCGGTTTTTTTTTTTTTTTTTGACAAAAAGCAAAAATAAAATAAATTAAATAGACAATGCATCTTTTTTTCACATTAGCATGCATCAAAGGTTTTAAAACGATAGATAAATTATGGATTTAGTTAAGGGAATAGAAGATTTCGTGTAGTAATAGAAAAAGAGGCCAGAGAAATAATATATATAAACTTGCATTAAGTAAAGCATTTGGAAAGAAAAATCCACTGGATCGAGCTACTTTACAGGGGTGTCAAACATCTCGTTTGATTTTCTATTTCGAGTATCACAGTATATAAAACGGAGAAAGAGGAAGAAAAAAAGTAAGTTCGTTTCTTAAAAATATTAATAATTGTTACTTTTAAAAATATGAAAAAATTTTGGTAACATGAAAGAGATTAGACAAGCGATAAATAACATCATAGTTTAATGACGTTATGAAACGTCATATGTGCACTCCAAAAATATTTTCCATTTCCATGGCAAAAGGGAAAGTTTAATTACTCTTTTATATGCCCATACAACCATGTATGTTGTTATTTTACTGAGATATATTCACATGGTTTTATTTTAAGTTTAAGTATAAGGCATTAGATAGTAAGTTTTTTCAGGGGTTCATTCAATCAATGCAATTGTGTTCAAAAGTGTTATACAATCAAGATGTGTAGTGTAACTATTTATTTAGCTCTGCTTTAATGCAATACTTAAACCTATTTTTAAAGTAGAAAAGTATCACATAACATTATCTTTGCTAACATAATAGTTCATGTTTAACATATGACATACTTCTTTTGAAATGCACTAATTTGTTCCAAATGTATGCATAAGATGTTATTACAAACCCAATTGTCTCATTTTCAAGAGAAAGGATTGTAAAATAAATTATTTTATGCGTGATAGTTTCATGTCTCAATATCATTTAAAACGTTTGCTTTGCTTTATTTTTTGGACGATTTCACTTCGTTTAAATATTTTTCTTCTATCTCTTTTCAGGAAAGAACATCTAGGATTATATATAGTAAGGGCAAAAGTGCCCGGAGATTAAAATTTTTCTTTACAAAGCAGTTATTAAATACATTTCGAAAAGAAGTAATGTGTTTCATGAAATGAGGAATTCAAAAATCCCTAAAGCAAGAAATAACATCAACTAAAAATGTAACAGCAATCTTTTTATAGAAGTGTAAAATTTTAAAAGCATTGCAAGAATGAAATGTTATTTTATTTCAATATATTCCATTCGCATAATTTCTTGCCGCAAGGAATTAAATATCAAACAATGGTAACATATACGTTTAAAGAATTTAATGTGTTTTTTTTTTTTTTTTAGTTTCGATATAAGGAAGGAGTTGTAATTGTACGCATTGCTTTGAGAGTTGTTTTTGAAACTAGATCAAGTTAAGGGGAAAAAATATAATTCAAATTATTTAATTTCATTTTAAGTAACATGGAATTTGGCATATTTTAGTTTTTCTGTATAGCTGAAACAAACGAAAATAGTTCAAAGAATGATTTCGAGGATCTCTTTTTTTTTTCGGAAAAACCCATTTTTCGTTTACATAGAAAGATGAAGAAAAATTGATAATTTAATTATTTTTTAAATATTTATGTGAAACAAAAGGACAAAGGTTAAAAAGTTAAAAGTAGGGGTATGCGGGGCAACAGTTAAGATAACTTGCCTGTTTCAAAATGATAGTTTTAGTTAGCCGTAGTTTTAGTTAAGCAGTAAGATTTAGAAAATGTTTTTTCTAAATCTTACTGCTCATGAAGAAGAAATAATGTCTTTTATCATACATTTTGCGTTGAAATACTATTTTTCATTTCCGGAAGTTGTTTTGTAGTTTCAAAAAAAGATGGAACTTATTCACCTGAAAAAAATATGAGGCAAAGTGAAAGAAAAACTTCTTTTTTTGTAGTTTAACTTTTTTTATTTGATGATTTAAAATAATTTTCATCAAATGAATATATAAATAAACAAATAATGGATCAATAGTAAAATAAAACGACGTGTAAATAAGTAAACAAGTTTTAAAAAAATCATGCATGGGGAAAAATAAAAGTGAATAAAAATAAAGAAAATAAGTGTATGAATGAGAAAATAAGTGTTTAAATTAAGTGATGTAAATGAAGAAAGAAGACTAAGAATGTAAATGATTAAAGAAATACGTGATTTAATGAATGAGTGAACAATAAACGAAATGAAGTGTTTAACTTTTCATTGACCAGCTTGCACTTGACGCATTGTGTTAAAATTTTAAATTTAAATATGAATAATATGAACTAAATAAGCACTGAAAATCCGACCTGAAATACCGACTTGTCTATAAACTGATCTTGATTGGAGCGTTTTATCCGCTTGCGATGTCAGATGAAAAACGAAGTCAAAATTAACACATAAAAGTTGTTGATCCCATGTTTTCAACCAAGCTAGTTCAGAAAAAAATATTTTTTGAAAAATTGGAAGCACCCCATTCTTTCTACGCTGCCCTTGTAACAGAAAAATATTTGACGTAGGTCAGTTATTCTTGTCCAAAAACAAGCAACATTGAAAAAACAAGAAAGCAAAGACGTCTGACTTTTTAATATATATGGGCGATTCTCTGTAAACTGGTAATTCGCTGTCCGGACCGAGTATTTTAAAAATAATAAAGTGTAATAAAGTAATTATTGCTCTTAATACAAGTAAAGCATTAATACTTTGTGGCCCAATTGCATTTGGAGCGGTAACTATTTAATTTTTTTTTCTATAAATTATCTAAGCGCCAAAAACACAGTCCCCTGGCTGTCCCAATCCAATAGTTTAACACTTCAAGGCAATATTTGAAAAAACCTATTAACACTACATAAATTTGGCAATTAATATCTAAAAATAGAATAATGCAACTATATCTTTTTTATGAAATAAGGTCTAATTACGTATTTCTAAAACTTAAAATTGTCATGTAAATTCTGTCCGGAGATTTTTCAAACAGTCCCCTGCCACAAATTCTAAGCTCCAATAGAAAAAATCTGTTACTCTTGCAAATGTTTTTTGTAATGACGTTTAAAGTAATGAGTGTGAATTTGCTGAAATTGCCGAGAACGATGTTGAAACGATACTTTGTTTAGTTTGAGAGTCACATTTATGATGAACGTATGCATCAGGGTCGTTGCAAAAACAGTCCTCTGGGAAGTGATTTTATTAATGTCAATTAGTTTAATTATGAAACATATTAGTTATTATGTCCACGATTTGTGCCTAAATTTATAGGTAGTCTCGAAACTAATTATTTTCCAATAGTTTTGCAGATATTACGCAACAAAGAGCAAAAACACAGTCACCTAGCACAGTCACCTGGCCTAGTATAACTAGGCAGGGGACTTACCCCCTATCATGATTTATCAGAAAAACATAAACTTCAATTGGCCCTCTTTTAAAGCAAAGTAGTAGATTCATTTTCTGAGCAATAGTATAATAATTATACGGACATTTCAAAAAAACATGCCCGGACAGATTTCGTGTGAAAAATGATGAGTTTACAGAGAATCGCCCATATTATGCTCTTGATAATCCCAATGCTGTTCTAAGAAGCATGCAGGGTATCTGGGGCCAAAAGTGGTTGCGTTTTTTACGGCGCATTTCACTTTTACTAGAAAAATAGTGATTTTTAGGGCAATTCTATGTCAAATCAATGACGAAAAAAAATGTTTTTGACCTCACCATTTTTTATTTTAACAAAATCTGGTATGAAGGGCGCATATGACAACATAAGTAATCCAGACAATTTTTATATTTCAACTTTTAAAATTGTATGAAACATAGAGCGTTTAAAAACTTAAAAAGTTCGAAAAAAATACATGTTAATGACTGCAACTTATTTTCTAAATATAGCAGAATAAAAAATCATGAACCATCGTAAAGGTAAAAAATATAGCTTTTCGTTGTTATAATACAGGACCTTTTACAACAGGATTAAGCTTCTAATTGCTCCACACACAAATTGGTTTAAAAATCACTATTTTTACTAGTAAGAATTTTATGAGCAGTAAAAAACCGCAACCAATCTCAGGCGCCAGACACCTCGCTTAGAAAAATATATTAGAGAGCCAGACGTCTTAAAATTATGTCTCGAAATTATTACTATCTCTTAGACTATTGTATCTAATCTAGCTGGTCATTCATGGTTGATCGTGTGACGCTCACTGATTTGGTAAATTAATTTTACCTATCAATTTCGAGTTGATCTCAATTTCAACTAAAGGATTCTTACTTCCAGCTCAGTTATTGACTATTCCATACTAATAAGCCCATACTAGGGACGAAGCTGTATTATTGAACACCATAACCAAACTGTTAGTATATTGTTTATATTTATTCCTATGGCCTGTCTTATGAATTGCAAAATTACTAATATATTGCATTCACTTTTCAAGTTGAGCTGGGTCATTGCTTGAGAAAGCTCGCTTATTTATTAAATTAATTTTAGCTACCAGTTTGTATATAGTCTCAGTTTTGGTGCAAGGTCTTTAGACTCGAGAAAGGTTATCGATTATTTCAGATAGATCTATAAAAAAGAAAAAAACTGCAATCTCTGGATGCCGTAACCAGGCCCTTGTTAAACTAAATGCAAGAAAATTGTTTTACTGAGTTATTCATTTGAAGCATATCTGTGGAATTTTTGTCCAAATCTTTTACAATGCCATGATATATAAATCACTTCAGGACAAGTTATTGCACATTTCCTACTGAATAACATATATTGGGCACAGTTTATTAATTTTGTTTAATTCCGTAAGTAGTATGTGTTGACCAAAGTTTTCTTTGACATAGCAATGTAGCTACCCGTGATGCAAAACTTCAATTAAAACACTTTAAACTTATAACTTTCGCATGAATTTCATTCTTGGAACTATTTGAAAAATTCAAAATGTTAAAAGAGTTATAAAACTTTTAAAGACATTAACTGTCGTTTCCTTTTGGTAATAATCGAAGATAGATCAATACTAGTGATAACATCTGACCGAAATTAAATTCCGCAAAAGTCTAGTTCTGAAATTTTAAAGCCCTTTGCTTCGAAAATCAACCACTTTTACTACCTCATGAAAAAAAAGTCACTCTGTACAAATAAGGTATAAAAACGTACCTTCCATATATTTCAGAAATAGTTACACATATAGGGCACATTTGAGGCACATTTTACGTACTATGAGTAAGTCGTAAATTTAAAAGCTTTTATGGAAACGGAAATTCATTTTTGTAATAGCTTATTCTCTACATGTTACTCGCATGTGAAAACTCTTTTCCAACTTCATCCACTCATATTTTGAATAAAATAGAACACTATAATAAAATATTAGAGACAAATATTTACGGTTTACATAAAACACATAAAGCAAATAAACGATGTGAAAAAATGAACATCGAGAAGAGGTATCTGAGAAACGGAAATAGCGATCCAATTTCTTTCCTTTTAAAGATTACGGAGCTAAACTTTCTACTCAAATTGAATTCACCTCCCTCCCCCCAAAAAAACAACAGCATATTTTGACCGTAAAACGTATAATATTAAAGTATAATAATAAAGTAGTAATATAAACGTACAATATTTTTTAAGGTTGGAAAATAGCTTACTGAAAAATTTGTCAGTAAGCATATTTATATAAAATCAATGTGAACATTTCACGTTCACATTGATATTAATGGAAAAGAAATTTCAATTTATATATATATATATATATATATATATATATATATATATATATTAGGGTGGGTTGATTTAAATTTTTTTTAAAAATGAAAACGGTTGTGGTGGGAAAAGTTATGCATTGGTATCAATTGTTTGTAGAAAAAATTGTTTTGAAACCAATATAGATCAACATATCCCGTAAGGCCTTTCAAGTTTCGACAAATATGTAAAAAATAACATTTTAAGTTTAATTTTTTAATTTTTTTGGGGGGCACAGAACCATTCAGAACCGACAAAAAGAAAAAAAAAAGTTTCAAAAATATTTAAACCCTCTACAGACCCTTGAAGTTTCGCCAAATACGTTAATAAAGGCATTTTTATTTCATTAAAAAAATAATAAGGCATGAATTTTGTTAATCGCGTGTAGTGCAAATAGTTGCATGGTAAAACTTTTTGATCACGAAAAAAAATATTCTGACATCGTATGATATTTTAGTCGTCTGCTGATCCAGAGAAATTCGAATCATTTGGACCTATTCGTTATTTTAGCCCTTTGAAGCAATAATTTTTATTCAACGAATTTTCTAAAACTAAACCATTTCAACCTTTTTTTTCGCATGTAACAGCACTACAGGCTGAAAAAAATATGTAGAAAGAACACTCAATTTGCTCTTATAAGCCTCCTGTCATGATAGATAAACCTTTTTGGCGATTTGGTGGACAACGTTTTTGGCCAATTTTCAGAACATATTGCTTCACACAACTAATGCATATATTTTTTCTCAGTACTAATTGCTTTCTTATTTACTGAGGGCAGATCCATGAGCCATTTTTCTAAACTTCAAGTTGGTAGTTGCCTGTATTGGCGGTACCATCGGACGCGGCTGCAAGTAAATCCATGCCAAATAACTGACATATTTTCAAAGTCAGTATTTCGTTAGCTGTACTATTTTCCGGTAATAAATGTTTGTGAAAATTGCTTCCCAACGCTTGCCTTTTTTGCACCATGTCCTGATTTTGTCAATATAACTCTCTTTATATGCTCCATAAGCTTTCTTTTATTTTCAATGACAACCCTCCCCCTCATTGTGCATGTGTAAAAAAACAAGTATAGTGATGCGATTGGATACATGCACTTATTACAGAGACAATATTTATTTATATATGTTTAGCATTAAAAGATTTGATCGCTTCAGTCAAAAAAAAAAAGAAAAGAAAAGGAAAAAAAAAACACTATTCCAAGCCAAATGCTACAATGATTTATTCTATAATTGTTAGTTTCAGTTTTATATCGTTAAGTATCGCCTCAATTAACTGTCATGTAAGTTTTGTTTGAAGAATTACTATACATTAGTCAAAAACACTTAGGACTTATTATGCTTTACTAGACTTTGGTTTATTTGCGTTAAAAAACCAAGCAACTTTTATCTCAAAGGCACAGACAGGAAATAACGACTTATCTCAATGTGTGCTAATGGTTCTTATGCATACAATCTCTGATCTTCCAACTATTTGCCCGCTGTTGCCGTTAGAGTTGCTTTGCTAAATCAATGTTTATTCACTTGGGTTTTGTTTCCGGTATTCATGTTTTTAGCAAGTTGATGGTTTATTAGCATCAGCTGACAGTTTTAAAAAATACAATGTTCGTGAAAATACGTATAATACCTTTCGATAAAACTAGCTTTAAAACTGTTGAACTAAGCTATCCAGTTTTTTTTTTTTTTTTAGTGAGGTTGTTATCTTACTTGAACATCATCTACCTCAATCCATTACATAGGATTCTTTTTTTAACAGATTTATCTTTAAGTTTAACTTTAACTCTATTAACAAAATTCAAGTAAGGCTCATGAAATTGCTTCAAAGGCCAAGATTAATATAAACACTGTCTGGAGAAAAGCCCCTGTTAATGACTGGAACAAGGGTTATCGTCCTGGTGCTGCTCTAACTTAGTAGAAGTATACAGACGGCTCTGGCCAGGTTCCGCAGCGGGCAACTTCGTTCTCTGAGTTACGAGTCAGGATCTAAAGTTTTCCCTCTCTGCCCAAGTTGTAACATTTCTCTTGCTGCTCATGCCCATATTTTGTCGTGCATTGACTTCCTGAAGAATCAATTGTTTTCCTCTTCCGATTTGCTTCTTGAGAAATTGCTTTTTCACGGGTTCATGGACTTGATTTAGATGATACTGTCTAACAAGTGGGATATGTCACAACAACAACAAGTAAGGCTACTTGAAGAAAGGAGTAACTCAAGTAAGGAACCTTATTTTTCATAGAAAAGGGGAAGGAATCAGCACTCAAATAAGCAACCTTAGACTTCATGGAAATGGACATTATGTCTTTTAATATAAATTTGTGAACAAGTCTTGGAATTTTAAACGTATTTAACAACTTAACTTTTTGAGGCCTTTTTTTTCACAGAACCTTACCTTATTTTTACCTTAGAAACCATTCAAAATTTTAATTGTTAGTCTAACCGATGCTTTCAGAAACGACTTATATCTCAAATAGCTAAAAAACGACTTAACAAATGATATGCATAAAAACCACCTCGATAACCACTTCTACTTATCCAAGGACGTACCTTCAATGTCTTCATTGCAACAATGTCGTATCTTCTAATGTTTCAGTTTAAAGTAAACACCATATACCAGTAGCGCAGCCACTGGTATATGGTGTGGTATATACTGGTATATGGCTGGCTACAGCCCGCTTGCCGCATCCGACCAACGGAGCTGATTCACATGACCCATTGTTATGTTTGATGTGACAAACCGAAAATCATGAAAAATGACAATGTCATAGATATGATGCCCAATAATTGGAAATTGGTTTCTCTCAGGAACGTGAGTGCAATGAAAGAACATCAAGTTATTGCAAGAAAAATAACTGAGTAGTTATTTCCTTTCGTGTTTCATACTTTCCCATGTTATTCAAAAAAAAATGTTTTGAATTTTTTTATGTGTTCTGGGCCACGAGAATGATTTTAATATGAGGTAGGGCTCCGAGTCAGACAAAGGAAGGGCACCGCTACCGTAGGACATAATAGCAGCAACAAAAAGCAGATCAAAATGATAACAATACTTCTATCTAAATAGTTAACTTTTCCCTAGTACAAAACTCCACGAATGCTTTTTTCAAAAAATCAATTGCATAATGTTTGAATGAAATCATAACACAATCTAATAATAAAGCGCTGTATTTGTTGAACAAAAGAATATTTTGAAAAAAAGATTGAGAGAAAATACAGTGATAGGAAGAAAGTAAGATACTTTCTTGTCTCCGAATCCTAAGGTTTATATAAGCGACATACGCTTCCAAACTACTATTAGAAAAAATCTACCTTTCATTTTAACTGTACTAAAATAACTATTTTTATCTACAACAGATTTTATTCTTTTCCAAATTACATTATTGAGAACCAATAACATTCTTGTATTTGCCATTTAAATAAATGGGCTTAATGTTCCGTTGCAGATAAATCGTCCAAAGATCACTATAGATTTCCACAAAGAAATAAAAACATCCTATGTTAGCTTTCAAAAGAAAATAAGTTTAACAAAACAGTTTTACTTGAAACATCTTAGAAGTTTTGTTTTATGCTTGTTTTTTAGTTAGACTACTTTCTAGTAAAGTTATACATACATAAAAACATGAAAGAGAAATGTACATGATTTCTTTTGGAATGATATTGTGATTTTATAGCGTTACAGACTTTTATCGTAACATAATACATGGAATTTTTTTTTTTTCAATGAAAACAACTAGAATACGTAGTTTGCTTAAATTAATATGAAGGATAAACTAAAATATCAATGAAAATACGCATCTAAATCACGTTTATAAAAATGATACTCATACGTTACTGTTTAAAAACCAATGCAACAATACTATACTAAATCAGTATGAGTAGAAATATGTTATCAATTAGAATTAAATGCGTAGTAAAAGCGATGAAAAAAAAACATTCAATAATAGCAAGTAAAAAGTAACCATCGGTATGTTCAAGACTAGCTACTCTTGTATATGCTGTTCATGAACTACGTAACGCCATGCAAACTATAGAATATAAGAAATGGAAACTATAGAATATAAGCTTTTTTCTTCTATATCCATGATTTTTGCCACATTAAAGATTTTTTCATATGCATTTTTAAAAGTGTGCTATTAGTAATTTGATAGTAGATATTCATGCATCTTACACTGGTTAACTTTGGATTTCGTACACGCAAGAACATATTTTAATAATTACTATTGTTTTAAGAATAATATTTTTTATATTGTTATATAATGTATGTAAGGTTATTGTGTGTGATTAGTATATACTCATTTTTTTAAGGTTAAACAAAAAAGTAAGTAAATATTTATTTGTTGTTTAAAACGTATTTATACGTGATACACGTTTAGTTAGTAGCATGTACCTGATTATCTAGAAGAAGGACAACACTCCTCCAAAAAATTGGCATGCTCTTTGATAAGGGCAATGTTATGAGCACTTAGTGAAGAGGAGAAATGGTATAGTTATTGGCCACTTAAGCGACATCGTATTTGTATGCTTGAATTAAAAATCAATGAAATATTTCTACATAAATAAAAAAAAAATGCTTCCTAAGATACTATATTAATGTATTTTATGACTCACACTGTCTGCAAACACTTTTTCAAATCTTAATATATAAAAATTACGTGTCCATTAGGGTGGGCCGAAAAAACACTTTTTTTTATTTCGAATTTGTAATAGCGCGGAAAAGTTGCGAATTATGAAGACAAAAAGAAGGAAAAAAAAATTATCGAAATCGGTTGATATCTTCCGATCGCGCATGAGGCCTAAAGTTTGACAAAATTTTGAAAAAACTTCATTTTCGCGATTTTTTTTTAAATTTTTGAATTGGATGTTTTCGAAATGTAATAGTGCGGAAAAGTAGCTAATTGTAAAGAGAAAACGAAGGAAAAAAAAATTATCGAAATCCATCGATATCTTCCGATCGCGCATAGGACCTAAAATTTGACAAAATATGAAAAAAACTTCATTTTTGCGATTTTTTTTGAAAAAATTTTGAATGAAATGTTTTCATAATTTTTTCGCGCAGAAAAATTTATAATTATGAAAACAAAAAGAGGGATAAAAAGGAGGAAAAAAATTATTGAAATCTATTAATATCTTCCGGTCGTGCCTAGGGCCTAAACTTTGACAAAATATGAAAAAAACATCATTTTTGCGATTTTTTGTTTAATTTTTTGAATTAGATGTTTTCGTAATGCAATAGTTTGTAACGTTTACTAATATAGCCTTAAAACATTGTGCTTTGATTTTGTTTTGGTCAGTTAATATTTTCCGGTTGCGCATTAACCCCAAAATTACTCAAAATAATATATTAAAGGAGGTATTTTTACGCGTTTTTGGTTTTTGATGAATAATTTTTTGTAAAACAACCGTAGTATTTTTTGAGAAAGACTGACAATAATATAGAAAAATAAACTACCACAGGTTCAGTCGATGTTATCCAGTTGCGAAAAGCCTTAGAAACTCTCATGCGCAGACGTCGGGCAGCAATCCAGGCAACGTCGCTCGCCTGACTACGGCTCTCTTCCACTCCATCGCCGCCTTCCTAGGACCATGTCAGCTGTCTGCCTATACTGTTTTTTCACTCTGCGCTTCTATGTAGTAATCACAGTGTATTATTATTTAGTTCAATCTAGCTGTTTTCATTTTGAAATTCTTGTAGTCTTCTGTAATGATGTAGTTTCCTGCTGTGTGTGGACTCTGTGATTTAACAAAAAGTTATGTAATAACAAGACAAATACTCTAATAACAAGACAAATATTTGGCTGCCCCACTTTTGGCACTCCAAAGAACTGCCATCAACTTAACTGCCTACTGGCGAAGACACCATTATTAATTTCTAGTCCCAAATTTAACCTTCATTGAGTACGGCACCTAATGATGTCCTTGCCAGTGGACGGCTTGTTTGATGGCAGTTCTTTTGGAGTACCGAAAGTGGGGCAGCCAAATATTTGTCTTGTTATTAGAGTATTTGTCTTGTTATTTGGCTCGGCAATTGTATAACTCTTTCGTTAAATCACCGAGTTCACACAGAGCAGAAAACTACATCATTACAGAAGACTATAAAAATTTCAAAATGAAAAGAGCTAGAATTGAACTAAATAATAGTACACTGCGATTACTACATAGAAACGCAGACTGAAAAAACAATATAGGCAGACAGCTGACGTGGTCCTAGGAAGGCGGCGATGGAGTGGAAGAGAGCCGTAGCCAGGCAAGTGACGTTGCCTGGATTGCTGCCCGACGTCTACGCATGAGAGTTTCTAAGGCTTTTTGCAACTGAATAATATCGACTGAACCTGTGGTAGTTTGTTTTTCTATATTATTGTCAGTCTGTCTTAAAAAATAATACGGTTCTTTCACAAAAAAATATTCATCAAAAACCAAAAACGCGTAAAAATGTAACTTTTTTTTAAATTATTATTTTGGGTAATTTTGGGGTTAATGCGCGACCGGAAGATATTAACTGACCAAAATAAAATCAAAGCACAATGTTTTAAGGCTATATTAGTAAACGTTACAAACTATTGCATAACGAAAACATCTAACTCAAAAAATTAAACAAACAATCGCAAAATTGATGTTTTTTCATATTTTGTCAAAGTTTAGGCCCTAGGCACGACCGGAAGATATTAATAGATTTCAATAATTTTTTTCCTCCTTTTTATCCCTCTTTTTGTTTTCATAATTATAAATTTTTCTGCGCGAAAAAATTATGAAAACATTTCATTCAAAATTTTTTCAAAAAAAATCGCAAAAATGAAGTTTTTTTCATATTTTGTCAAATTTTAGGTCCTATGCGCGATCGGAAGATATCGATGGATTTCGATAATTTTTTTTTCCTTCGTTTTCTCTTTACAATTAGCTACTTTTCCGCACTATTACATTTCGAAAACATCCAATTCAAAAATTTAAAAAAAAATCGCGAAAATAAAGTGTTTTCAATTTTTGTCAAACTTTAGGCCTTATGCGCGATCGGAAGATATCAACCGATTTCGATAATTTTTTTTCCTTCTTTTTGTCTTCATAATTCGCAACTTTTCCGCGCTATTACAAATTCGAAATAAAAAAAAGTGTTTTTTTGGCCCACCCTAGTGTCCATGTGTGTGTGGCCAATGGACTCCTCAGCTACTGAACCGATTTTAACCAAATTTTGCACGCAGTTTCAGTTTGGTCCAACTTAAATGATAGGATAGTTTTTATCTCAATTTAAGACCGCAATATATTTTTTATTGCAAATTATCTATTTAGCTAAAATGTATTATTGACTAAGCCTTTTTACTAAGCATTTTTTGACACCTCCATGGCTGAGCGACATAAAGCACACGTTCTGGCAGCTTCTGGAGCGCAGTAAACAGGTTGTAAGTTAGCGGTGCGTTGAGTGTTATTTGACTTTTTTGTGAAGTAAATTATAAACAAACGCGTTACTTCCCTTGAAATTTATATGTGATAAGCTGTCAGAAACGATTGTCAGTTAAGAGTTTTTACGCCTCTGAGGCTGAGAGGTGGAAAGCGCTTGGTGGGATAGCTCCTGGACTGCATTTATGTGGCTGTTCTTCTTACTACTATTATATACAAAAAAATTGTTTGTATGAATTTATGGATGGATCAGTCCGAAAAATTTATCTTTTTAACGAAGCCTTTTTTGAGCCTCTGTCGCCGGGCGACATAAAGCACATGTTCTGACAGCTTCTGGAGCGCAGTAAAATAGGTTGTAAATACAGAAACAATAATGGATGATTAATGTAGGTACTTTTTTTTGTATTTTCTAATAAAAAAAACTTAATAAATTCAAAAATTTGCTTATTTATTGCCTTTAAGGCGGAACAGAGTTCGCCGGGTCAGCTAGTATATTATTAGAAAAAAGTCAACACAAAAACAAAATGTCAAATTGATAATAAGTGGCTACTTTATCACAGTTATTGACCATGAAACCTTAGTTATTGGCATGTTAAAAATTCAATGCCCTACTGGATTATTCATACATATGAATATATTGTACCTTTATATGAATATAGTATACCATTATGTGACTATATTATGCCATTGTATCAATATATTGTAACCTTATATGAAGGTATTACAGTTATATTAAATACATTTAATTAACGGTACCGAAGGTACCGTTAATTGAATATATTTTCTATTCATCATAAGATTACAGCATTGAATATACTTCGCGATCTTTTTTCTTTTCTATTTTTTGACTTCTCCTTACTTGTTTTTGTCTTCCTAAAAGGATTTTTTTTCCGTACGGCTGTTTGTTTATCTCGTTTTATTTTATTTTATTTTGTTTCACACAATTTTTGCAGCTATTCATTTTTTTTTCAATAGCTGCTCTAAAATTCTCAGAAATGAAAAAGAATGGCTTTTGTTCATCTTACTAATAACTTTTCTTTTAATTTTTGGCGCATTTTGTTGGTAATCATCGATAAATTTGCTACAATGAGTGATTTCGTTTGAAGTAGGTGACATACACTAATCTACAAGAGTTTTTAGCGGAGTTATACCAGCTGTTGCTACTGTCACATTATCTTCACTGGTCAGATTTGCATTTGTTGTTGTAATACTTGCAGTCAGTAATTTTGTATTGATAGAGTTGTTCTGAGAAAGATCATTCTAAAAAAAAAAACGAGCCAAACTTTGCATGACGGACATGCATTATTCAAAACTCCCTCCTGATATGTCAGTGCTTTTATCTTGTTCATCATTTCGGCTCACAAAATATTTTGGAAGTCTTTTAGAGACATGGGGTTGTTTCATGCATTAAACTCTTTATCTGATATTTTTGTTGATAAACATTAAGAGTTATCAATAGCGTTATCATCATGAGGGGGCTAATTACTATAGTTTTCTGAAAATATTGTGAGTTATTGGCCCCAACATAGTTTTTATTTTAAAAAGTATATTATTATATCACACCTCATATTCACTTATTAGGCATCACATCTAAACATCTCATAAGATTTTAGCAACTGTAAATACATTGAATTCTTTTTAAATGCGTCATGAAAAAATTTAAAGGCTTAACGTTTTCTTAAGAAAACGACCTGTTTTGGTTAGTGCTCCAAAAAATCACAAATCACAAAATGACTTAAATCACCTAGCGCAAACTCATTCATATACTTTTAGCACTTATTAAACATGCTTCCCTCACATATTTTTTGAGTCATCTTTTAACCAAAAGGTTGCATGTTTTTTAGAATCGAAGTTGAAATGGCCAATAACTATATGGGGCCAATAACTATACCGTTTCCCCTATTAGACTTGAGGGGTTTTATTTTATGCATCCTTTTACAAATTAAGGAAGTATTGAAGAGGCGAACATTTTTCCTTGACCTACGTTCCTGCTTGATTCATCTCCTAATAAGCGTTGACTAGCTGTTTTTGGCACCTTTTAATGCATTTAGGTATCTTTGAACGTATGGGCTGACGAAATATCCTTTTGAATACCTCCGAAATAATTATCATGATCATTCTCATGACCTGCGTTGCTTATTATATCATGGTATGAATGTACATTAAGGTGGTCACAAGTAACATGGGGGAAAAATTCAACTGATCTTTTGCGGCACCCATCTAAAATATGCCAATAGGCTAGAAATGAGATTTACAAAGTTTTAGCTCAATCTGATAGTATTACCATGTGCCGCAAAGAGGGTTAAGTTAAGAAAATCAGAGATTTTTAGCCATAAATCGTAGTTTTTACGCTGTAAAACCAAAACTACTGATCCTAGAAGCTTTATTTTGGTTTAATTTTGTAGGAAATTTTATTTTCTTTAAGTCTAATCTTATTTAAAGTTTCGAAAAAAAAATTATTGAATATTTTCAGAATTTTCACAAGTCAGGTTGCAGCGTAAATCCTCGAAATTGCAAGTAACATGGGTGAAAAAAAAATCAACTAATTTTTTGAGGCATCCCCCTAAAATGTGCCAATAGACTAGAAATGGGATTTGCAAAGTTTTAGTTTAATCGGACTTTATTAACACGTGCCTCAAAGAGGGTAAAGTTAACCCATTAAGAGCCAAGTCTCCCATTTTGGGAACCTTTGATTAAGATTTGTTTCCTCAGTAAGTAATGAAGATAAATATTTGGAAAATATTTTCAATTGAATAGCAAAGTGCCTAACCTAATTGGTATTTTTTTTCAAAAAGTTTAATGTAAATTGTATTTTTTAAAAATAGTTTATTTTAGCAAAAAAGCTTGCATTTACTTCATAAGGCAAAAAAATCCTTAAAAATAAGAAAATTGAACAATGAAGTTTAAAAGCATGGAATATAAATCATAAGAGATCTTTTTTTAAGTCATAATAAACAGGGGTCAAGAAAATTAATTTAAACCGGTTTTATAGCTGCTTATTTACACAGGTCCCAAAATGGGAGACTTGGCGCTTTCTGACTAGCAGGAAATATCACGAGTAGCAGAGTTAAGTCCTCCCCTATTTTGCATGAATAAGCACTCCCCTCTCTTTTATTTACTGTTGAAGGTCAACCCCTTTGTATTAGAACGTAGTAAGCCTCCCTCTCTCTCCTAAAAATTTTAATGCTGCAGTTTGCACTATAAGCTCCCTTTTCCTGTCCCTTGTGAGTTCCCCTGAAGAGCGCTTTCCCGAAGCCATAGAAAGTGGCGTTCAATAAGGGATTTTTAATTTTAAAACAGAAATTTCTTTAAATTTCTCGAAATTAAAATTGTTAAAATTTTTGACTTAGCAGCAAGCTTTGAACAATATGGCGACAACAAATGGTAACGCATTATCAGCAAATGAGTACAGTGTCACTTGCTTGTCCCCCGCCAGATTCTGATTAGATAATTAAGAGGCCTTAATGATTGCCCAAATCACATATAATGGAATAAGTATCAATTCGCTTTTTTAGAATTTATTGCAATTTTTGTAATGACATCGGAGGAACTAGATCTGTTGCTAATACATCGACGTCAATCATACAGACCATTTTTTCTAAAAACATTCTGATATTATGAATTGTTAATCATTATCTCAAACATGTTGGGAAGTAAATTTTTCAAAAAAAAAAAAAAAAAAGCCTTACTATGAGGAAATAAATATAACGTTGTGCTGCTTAAAAAAATCTTAGTTCCGTTTTATAAAAGTCTGGAGCTAGTCTTCGTCATTTAGCTTCGCTCAACCCCGACTACCTTTGCTCTATTATTTTCATTAATTATGCCTCTGCATAATTAATAAATTAACCTATCACTTCTGTATGGTATATAACAATCCTAAAGCTTCAGACTGAAAGATGGGAAATTCTACATGATAATTTCTTCTCATACAAAAAAATATGTTTAGTAAGTGAGAAAGTTTGCAAGTTCTCTATTTTAAAACTTTTATATATATTAAATAATTTACCAACTTAATAATAAAAACATCTTTTAGTATCAATAAACTAGCTGCGTGGCCCGGCGTTGCACGGGCTGTAATGTAGTGAAGGCAGTTTGAGAAAACTACTCGCCGCCAAAGCGGCTCGCCTTTAAAGTAGCGAGGAAAGTTTCAACAAATTACTCGCCACCAAAGCGGCTCGCCTTTAAAGTAATGAGAAAAGCTTAAAGAATTTACTCGCCGTCAAGGCGGCTCGCCTTTACAGTAGCGAGGAAGGTTTCAATAAACGACTCGCCGCCAAGGCGTCTCGCCTTTAAAACACCAAGGAAAAGTTAAACAAATTCAGTTCAACCATTTAATTAACGCTTTAATTTAAAATAGGTACGGAAAGAAATAAAAGTCTTAGAATTTTAAATAGTTCAACCATTTAATTAACGCTTTAATTTAAAATAGGTACGGAAAGAAATAAAAGGCTTGGAATTTTAAATAATTCAATAATTTAATTAACGCTTTAATTTAAAATGGCAACGGAAAGAAATAAATGTCTTGGAATTTTAAAAATGCAAAGAATTTAATTAACGTTTTAATTAATATCTCCACTAATTAACGTCGTACAATTTCGCGGCTGGTCTTATTGTCTTCCTTAGAAAATTTCGAATCGAATGGTATTAGATTTGATTCTTTACGCTCAGCGGTTTTTGAGGAGTTCAAGCTTCAGACGGACAGACAGACAGACAGACAGACAGACAGACAGACGCGGACAGATTTTAATAGTAGTAATAACTATGTTAACTGCATAAAAATGATTTTTAGGTTTTTAAACTAGATTAAGTCAGATTTTATTCAAGCATCACTATTGTGGCAGATATATTTATGTTATCCCCACTAAGCACCAAATCTCCCATCTTGGGACCATACCATATCTCTTAACTAAATAAATATTTTTTAAAAATTTAAGCTACATATGATTAAAGATATGCATTGTTTCTCAAAACATGCCAAAAGTTAAACTTTTTCAATGTGATTCATACAGTGGCGTTTAACAGCAATTTTTAGCCAAAAATTGTAGATTTTCCTCTGTAAAACCAAAACTATTCATCTTGAATTTTGATCTCATTTTGTAGGAATTTTATTTTCTTTAAGTCTAACCTCATTTAAAGTTTCGAAAAAAGTTTGAATATTTTTCAGAATTTTTCAACTTAGGCTGCAACGTAAATCCTCGAAATTGCTTAGAAAAAATAAATCATTAAAATGTAAAATAATACTTTCTTTTAGTAAATTTGATGAAATCTACCTATAACGTTGACTTTTCAGAGAAAAAACAGCAATATCATCACGAATATATAATAAATTTATGACTTTGAAACTCATAGATAAAATAAATAACTGCGAGTAAAGCTTATGAAATGAGCAGTGCAAGCCATAAATGAAGGGCTTGGAGGATGAAGGGGGAAAATACATTTTAAAAAATGAGCACTCTCTACAATGGTAAGCAATGGATACTGGTGAGCAAATAAAACTTGGTACATCAAACAATAGATGTCAATAGACCAATTTCATACGCACACTAATGACAAAACCAGAAAACAAAAAAGCTGAAACAACTACAACAATAAAACTTTGAACTTTAATTACTCGCAATTTATGTTTTGTCACTTAACCCTTTCATCTCCAACCTCTTCAAATACGAAACGCTGCTTTCCTCCTTAGCGGTCAGAGCTGAATATTAGCTTAAAAATCTCTGCATTGTTAGAGCTTTCGACCCCCTGGGGAAGCGTGAAAACTATGATTCCCCATTATCGAAAGGTGCAATCCCCACGGCTATTGTGGGAGGGCCGAGAAATCATGAAGACACCCCACAACACTTTGTAAATAAGGTATTCATAGTTGTTCGCTTTGCAAGTTTTCAAGCAACAAGTTTGGTACGCAATCCTCGAGATTTAATGGAGAATAGCTCTACCTTCGGTTTCCAGAGATCAAAAGCATAAATTTATGACAGAACGACAATTTTTAATAGCCGCATGTCTCATCAAATCACAGGTTCCAAGTTACCTTCTTATCTTATCTTTTATCATTAAAACTTGAGTCAAATTAAACTGATGTTTAGAAAAGCTTCAAGTAACCAAAGGGAGCTCTCATTTATTGTGAAAAAGCTAAGATGCCAACCAAATAATCTAAAACCTACGTTACAAACCTAGAAAAACTGCATGGTGAGAGGAGAAAGCTGCGAAGAATGCTGAGAGATCCACAAAAATTCCATTCAAAACCAAAGAGTTTAGGATTTTCCTTTGATAACGAGTTTCATATTTTTCATCGGGATTCGTAGAAGGGTCATTCCATATAAAATCAACAAATGGGCCGTGCCGCACCGTTTTTGATTTTGATCATACTTGGTAGGAAATATGCACCAATATTCTGTACCTCCAAACTGTTTTATTTTTTTCTCGAAAAAATTTTGTTCTTGAGATATAGCCATTTTTTTGCTCCGCCGATGAGTAAAATTCGGCTTTTTTGATCTTTTTTCTAACAGCTCTGGTGAATTTACTTAAAGTGGTAGAAAGATCAAACATGGCTTATTTTGCAGCTAAAATAATGAACTTTCATTTGTGCATAAAAAGAAACGGTTTGGGTTAAGCCTAAATATAAATTTTCCCGTGTCAATTCGCGGTTCAAAAAGTGCCGTTTTCGTCATTTCAAGCATGAAAAAATATATGAAGGACTGACAGTGGGGTTCTAATTTTTTTTTCTCTTGCACCCAGTTATAGATACTAGAAGCACAGAAAAAAATTAGATGATACCAGTAGTCTTTCATTATGAAAAAATTGCTTAAACTTGAGAAAAAATGAAAATTGGCCTTTTTCACTCCCCAAAAACGACCTGTGCAACAGGTAGTAAAAATTTTCAAATGCATGGAGTAAAAAGGTGTTACATTGCCCTTTAGAATGAAACAGAAACTGTCTTGTTATTCCAAGGCATTAAACAGATATAAGCTTTCAAACTTTGAAAAAAATGAAAAATATCCTTTTTCACTCCCCAAAAACGGCCTGTGGAACAGGTAGTAAGAATTTGAAAATGTATGGAGCAAGAAGGCATTACATTGAACTTTAAAAGGAAACAAAAACTGTCTTGTTATTCAAAGGCATTAAAGAGATATAACCCTTCTAAGCTAGATGATTATTATGAAAAAATACATTAAACTTGAGAAAAAAAGAAAAATGGCCCTTTTCACTCCCCAAAAATAGCCTGTGGAACACTTTTCAATTTTCAGAGGGCCTTATCTCTTTAATGCCTTGGAATAACAAGACAGTTTCTGTTTCATTTTAAAGGGCAATGTAACACCTTTTTACTCCATGCATTTGAAAATTTTTACTACCTGTTCCACAGGCCGTTTTTGGGGAGTGAAAAAGGCCAATTTTCATTTTTTCTCAAGTTTAAGCAATTTTTTCATAATGAAAGACTACTGGTATCATCTAATTTTTTTCTGTGCTTCTAGTATCTATAACTGGGTGCAAGAGAAAAAAAAAATTAGAACCCCACTGTCAGTCCTTCATATATTTTTTCATGCTTGAAATGACGAAAACGGCACTTTTTGAACCGCGAATTGACACGGGAAAATTTATATTTAGGCTTAACCCAAACCGTTTCTTTTTATGCACAAATGAAAGTTCATTATTTTAGCTGCAAAATAAGCCATGTTTGATCTTTCTACCACTTTAAGTAAATTCACCAGAGCTGTTAGAAAAAAGATCAAAAATGCCGAATTTTACACATCAGCGGAGCAAAAAAATGGCTATATCTCGAGAATAAAATTGTTTCGAGAAAAAAATAAAACAGTTTGGAGGTACAGAATATTGGTGCATATTTCCTACCCAGTATGATCAAAATCAAAAATGGTGCGGCACGGAAATTTCTGAAAATTTGTTGATTTTATATGGAATGACCCAGAACGGATAGTAGCAGTTACAGAAGAGACATTAAGTCTTGACCGTCAAATTTAATTTTCAGTAGAAACGTCATACCCTTTTGTAAAAAACAATTTTCTTCAACAAAAATTTAGTCTTATCAAAAATCGATTTAAGAATTTAGATTTAGAAGGAGCTGTTGTGTATTGGGATCAGAAATCTCATTCAGTTTTTTTACTTAATAAAGATAATTTAAAGGCTAGCAATTTTGATAACTAGTGGTGTTAAGGGGATGGTGGATGTTGTAACTTAATTTTTTTATTTATTTATATATTGACATAAAATTTTGGCAAAATGCATATTTTTGCTTGTTGACAATAAAAAAAACTTTAAAATTAAAAAATTTTTTTTTTTTAATTTAAATTAAAATTTAAAATTTTACTATATTTTAAAATGATGCTTGCGCATTGTTATTATTCTAATTATATTTTTTCCCCTATAAACAGTTTTTACGATTCTTCATAAAGTGCTGTAGGCATTAAAATATTACATATAGGCAAAAGTTTTTTTTTTTTTTTTTGTTTTGAGTAATACATACCATACAAGGATTTTATACGAAAAAAATGTATAATTTTTCTTTTTTGTCAAAAAAAAGTACTAAGATATTTGACAGGACAAAATTGAATGCCCGGGCTCATAGCTACATATACATTGCACATTTTACACAAATTTCATGGATGTAGACCAAAAGCTCATGCGCGAGCGTGATTTGGAACAACCACATTACGATAAATCACGCAAACTGAGAAAAACGCAGTTTTGTAACAAACTTGCATTCTATTAGCAGTTTCAACTCACAAATATGCCGAAAATGGTTAAAGCCAAATAATAACCTTCATGTGGATAAAAATACCAATATATAACCCATTTTTGGTATGTTTTGGAGTCTGATAACCATATTCTGAAGTTCGCTACATAATTTTCTGAGTGAGATTGATACTAAATATATTCTTGTTTAATGAAGTATCGACTCTATAGGACGAATGAGAGTCTCTTTGAGTCAATAAAGCAGAAAATGCTTCTTCTATTGAAATGCATTACACTAATACAGTTATAGATTAGTACTTTACCACTATCAAGACATATAACATCATGACAATTTAACATAAAAAATCAATAGCGAATAAATGAATTTTTAAGAAAGATTACAACTTACTTTGGTATAGCATCTTTACTTATATATTTGTAATACTATGGTTCAAAAATTACGGAAAACATTACAAGTACATTAAGAAACATAATTTTATATTTCCAAGCTACGAATTAAAAATTAAAGAAAACTGAAACGAATAAACACATCAAGAAGCATAATTTCAGAAAAAGGAAACTTTTATTTAGCACGAATATTATTTTGTATATTTGCACAACTCTAATGAAAAATAAATTAAAATTCACCTGGGCCATAAGTGAGCCCTTCTTTTGTAACAATTTTTGCATCATTAACGGTTTTCTTATTTTTTTTCATTATGCGTCGCTTTTTATAAGATGACTTATTCTGTTTCACACTATTATTTACACGACGTTTATCGCGTCGTTCAGCAATTAGTTCTGAAATTGGGCATATAGCACCTTCTTTATTTTCGATGGCCAAAGTTTTAATATTTCTGAAATTAAAACTACTAATGCTCACGACAACAGCAATTTCTAAACGTCTTTTAGAAACAAAT